>CAKAOH010024604.1:0-39006 GCA_916701665.1 Sebastiscus tertius
AGAACACTGCTGCTAAGCAACGGCAATATTAACGTTACTGTCAGCATCTACAATTTAGCAAGTGGGTAACATAATGCAGGAAATGCAAAGGCATAATGACAGAGGAAAATGATGAGGCCGTTGGGAATATCAACATTTTCCTCAGACATGTTATAAAATTACGAAGAAAAATAATATACGACTAAAATTACAATATATTAACTTATTATGCGTCAAAAAATTGACTTCCATGGCATCCGCCATTTCTGATGTCAACAAACACATCACAACTCGTGAACTTGGAGCTTTCAGAACCTTTCCACTTACGAGGTTGTGAATACCACAATTCATATGGACTCTTCTCGTGAACGCGGTAAACACGACCCCATTTGAAGGCACCATATCACCTCAGTTAAAGAGAATATTCTAATATATATATATATATATATATACATACATCTGATTCAGCAAATGAATGTAGAATAAATGTGTCTATTATTCCTCAAGCACAAGAGTTACTGAAACTGGATCACAGAAGACCATAAGGCAGGTCTTTTATAGCATTTCAGTGTGTATCATTTCAGCTAATTTCAAACCGTGCATTTAGAAAACCTAGAGGAAAAGTGCCAATAAACTTGGGTCAAATAAAACGTTACAGCTTCCCAACACTAATGTTTATTTTGATGAGTTATTGAGGACTTGGCTTGCATACAAAGAGCCTATTTAGACCAAAGATGGTTTGAATACAGTGGGTTTTTTTTTTTTATGAATAAGACATGTTTGAAGATGGCATAAAGAGGATCAGAGGAGACTGCTCTGTGATCAGCTCTCGCTTCCCACAGGGGGATTAGTGTGGAGAGAATAAAGAGATTGATAAACAGAGGAGAGCAGTGAAGGAAGGCTGGTTGTGAGATTCACAGCTCTATAACAAAGAGGCTCACCCTCTTCAACACAAATAAGTGAAAAGCTAGCCATAATTACATCTAGGACTTCATTATGTGTCTCTGCAGGGCTTGTATACGCCTAATGAAATACTGCAGGATGTCTGTATGCAGCACATTTCCTAAAACCTCATCAAGATAATGCAGCAACCTAAGTGATGAGTGGTGTAAGACAATTCGATTCACACTCTGAAAGAATGTGAAGCTGATAAAACATCTAAACAAGATAGTGGAGCAGTCAATTATTGATCGGTTTATCTGCCCAACGCGAATACAAGACTTCAGAAGAATGGAAATAAAGAGATCACCTATATTCAGATGGTCACTGTACTTCCCCAGCACTAGAGGAGAATGAGAGAGATTAACAGATATGTATCAGCGAGAGACAAAAAGCAGAACAATCATCACGTGCAACACAGTCAATAAATTGAATCTGGAGTCAAGCATTAAAAACAAAAACATTGAGCAAAGCTTGTCAGCACACGCTGTTACAACATTCAAAAGGGGAACATGAAACATGAGCATAACCTTGATGTGTTGACTCAAGTTAAACATTACGGCTCGCTCGGTTGTAACTGAATAAACTGACTTGTGGACGGTTTTGATCACCTGGAGCACTTTTTGGTACACATTGACGAAAATGTCAGTTTATAATCATGTTCGACTATTCCATGAGAAACACCTGAAGGAGACCAAGCTCTTACGAAGTGCACCCACCACACTGAGTGTTCACAATATCAACATGCAACGCTAAATGGAAAATGTATTCAAAATAACATACTAAGGGGTCAAATTGGTATTTAATGCAACGAAATCTGTTCCAATGTGCAATATGATTATAACTTATTCTGTTACTTTTTAATTAGCTTGAAGATGCTATGGATTATGATCATATCATCATAAAATGATTGCGCTGAATGTCAATAAACAATACAGATGAATCATTGTCCAGCTCTAACAGGATATTGGCCGGTCACCTCTGTTATGATAGAGGTTCCTGTCTGACTGTGTGCAAAACCTTCCAACCAATCTTTATATTCCATGTCGTCATTTAATTGTTTAACAGTCAATTAAAGTACTTTCAACACCGTCTGATATAAGCTTTAAAAATGTGTCACGAATGTATTGTTTACATTTTTAAAAAAGGCTAAACAATTCTCTAAAACAGTTGTTTTCAGCAAACGTTTCACAGGAATAAATAGTGCATTTGTTGGGCACCGTTTTCTGCCATGAATGAATACATACTTGGTGCACTAGGGAGTATTTCCAGCAGCAGGACATGTATGTTGACTTAAAACATCAGTACCCATGTTCATTGTAATGAAAGAACATGTCACCCAGTGCAAAATTACTACTAAGGCAACTATGGCACAGAGGAATAAGAATAAGATACATGTGGTTTTGCGTACACAGACAATTGACAAAGTCAAAGAAGGATCCTTCAACTGAATTTCAAGGATGCTACGTCATCGAATCCCGACGAAGAACTGCTCCAAGGATGGTTCTGGTGAGTTTTACTTTATTTGAAAAAAGTGTGTTTTACAATCTGCGAGGTAAAATGGGCGTGTTTTTCCAATGGAGTCTGGTGGCTTTGAGGAGAGCATATGAATTGTATGTTTTGTACGTTAATAAATTATGATTATCCAAATCCCTGTTGATTTTATTTATTTTTAATAGGCCTACATGGTTTGAATCTGTTTATATAGTTTTGAGGAATGCAATATTGTAATATACTGAATTGTTCTAAATAAAGTTTGGAAAAGAAAATACCACGTCCATTTCTTCCGCACACTGGCACACTTGCTAGACTGTTCCAATAGGCTCGTTCGAGATACAAGCCTGGAAAGTAGACAAGATCAAGCGACAGCAACAGTGGGCGGTGACTAAAAGCTGATACATCCATGGTTTACAACAGCCTTCAAAGAATTTACAGGAAGCCACAGGAATAGTTACATCCTGTGAGATTCAATCTGTAGGCTACTTGTAGTTGTCAGAGCAAGTCAGGATCAAGTCAGACACAAATCTAACCGGCATGCATTGCGCGCTGATCGCCGGTGATCAATTCTGTGCAGGCCTGGCTCATCTCGAACGAGCCTAAAGTGTGCTCTCCGAATGCTAAGAAGGAGTCTTGCCAAGCCTCTGTAGGACCCAACTTGGAAGAACCCGTCCAACCAAGGAAGCATCCATGACTTGAGAAACACCCAATATTCGGTAGCAGGATCAGTTCATTGTTGGTTTATTAATGGGATTTGTCGGCAATAAGAAACATCTAGAATAGTACCAGCCTTATCATTTAATTCTTCTTTAAAAGGTTAATGTAACAAAGAACCCAAACATGTTATGTACTATAATTTAAATCCTGTTACAGAGTTTCTTTAAAGGTCCGATATTATGTTCATTTTCAGGTTCATACTTGTATTTTATGTTTGCACTAGAACATGTTTAAATGCTGTAACGTTAAAAAAAACAACTTTATTTTCCTCATACTGTCGGCCTGAATTTGCTTGTATTTCCCTTCCGTCTGAAACGCTCCGTTTTAGCACATTTTGACGTAATTGCAACAGAATTGCGTTGGTAGGCAACAGCTTGGGTCCATGTGTACTTCCTGTCAGCAGATAACATTCACATACACTGCAACCAGGAATAAACTGGGACACATTTAGTATGTTTACGTTTAAAATTGTGTAATGGGTCTAAATATTGTATATTCATGACATCACGAATGGGCAGAAATCCTGACAGCTTGTTTCAAATGCAGAGTTTCTGAATATGGGCTGTGTGTATTCCCCTGTGGATTGAGTGTTTCGATACTTTTACAGTATTTATATAGGATTAAGCCTGCTTTATAATGAAAAAAACATGAAGATCTCACTTTTTTATAATATGGGACCTTTAAATTGAGTAGTACTGCCACAGATATTGAAAGCCAATAAACATTTATCATCCTAAGTGGACATGTGTTCCTCATAAAGTACTCACAATTGAGAAGGCCCAGCTGCAGCAGTGACGCCAGGGCAGTGATGATCATAAACATGAGAAGGCCCCCCCGCCGGCCCATCAGGCCCACCGCCGGGCACAGCGCCAAGCAGGAAGCCACCGCAATGCCTGCCATGGTGTAATAATCTGCATAGAAGTTGTGGAACATGGTCGTCTCCTGAGCTTCAGGGTCCATCATGCTGCGGGCAAAGCAGTGGTGGATCCCATAGCCTGTCAGCCTGGATAAAGAACATACACAGGGCTAGGTTAGGGGATACTAAAAGTAAAGTATGCACAACAGGAGAGAAGAAGAAGAAAACAAAAAGAAGGAAGGGACAAAATGGTAAACACAAGGGGAGAAGATAATATAGGTCCAAGCAAATCTAAAAGATGAAGAGCTTGGGAGGAGATGGAGGATTCAAGGTTTATTACATTTTCTCTCATCTCAACATATCTCAGAGAAACTGCACACAGGTAAACACTGATTTATTGACACACGAGCACACACAAATACAAGAGCAAACACTCACACACCCTTTCTCCTGGTTGTCTAATGTTTCATAAGGACACAGCAGCTCATGTAAAATTTATGCTGACTTGGGGAGTTAGGGATACCGTGCACTGAAGCAGAGCTAAAGCTGGGTCAGCCTAGCTAGAAAAGAGGTCTCAGATGGAGAGGAGAGGAGGGTTCCCACCGGAGATGAAAAGAGAGAGCAGCACAAATATGGAAGGGCAAAAGCATTGAGGGCTGCTGATCAATGCCGTATCGAGCCTCCAGGTTAATAGTGCCATCTCGACTGCACAAAATGGCGCGTCTGACTGGCATTGCCTCGCCCCACACCGACATACAAGCACACACACGCTTTCCCTTTTTTCTCTCTCTGGTTTTTTCAGATCCTCCCACACACTCATAAGTACCTTGATAGAGAAATGTTCAAACGGTTTCTAAGTACCAATACAAACACTTACGAGTTGACGCAGAGCACCACAATGTTCTTCCACAGGTTTCTCGTCCCGACCATTTTCACAATACACGTCTTCTTGGATTTCCTTTGAAGAGCTCTCTGCAGTTCTGGAAACAAGCAAACATGTTACTCTTAGAGCCCGACCAATATCTGACTTTTGAGGCCCATATCAATATATGAGCATAAAAGTTATTTCATAAGTTTGAGTCCAGCAATGCAAAGGGTGGTCATTTTGAATAGTGCAACGGTCTGCCTTTGTTTCTGCTTCAAATGCATCATTATTGTTCTTTAGTCTTTATTATTTCTATGTTGTAGCATCACTATATATAATTATTTATGTATAACAAAATATAACTTGTGTTTTGTTATTGCGAGTATAGATTTTTCCCCACAATATATACTTTATGTTGTGGTTTATGTATTAATACTGCTAAGTTTTCTATCCGAGGCAGTAACAGTAAACATAAGGTGACAACAAATCATGAGCAATAAACTTCATTGGAAATTATACATTTTTAAACAGTAATTTAAATAACATACATAATACCACATAAATATCTTACACATGTATTTAGAAAAACAAGGGTTAAAAAATTATGGAGGACAAAACCTGCCAAAATGAAAAAGGAATAAATAATATAAACAGACACGTGCGAGCATATAGCCGATCTGAGCATTCTGACCCTATGGCACATGTTGAATGACAGCCGCCTCATTTGCATAATGAGGCAGAAATGCATAAAGAAATGTATGAAAAAAAGAATAAAGAAATAAATACATTTGGGGAAATAAATAGGGGGGAATTGCAACAGGAAAATCATGCAGAAATAATGAATAAATACATTTTTAATTAATAAGAAATAAATGCAAAAATAATTAAATAAATTTAAGTTAATGAATATAAATAAATAACTAAATATATAAAAGGGAAAATTAAAAAGAAGAGTCGATAGATACAGGAATTAATACAAAGGTAAATGAATAAAGAAGCAAAGTAAAACAGAAATATCAATTTATGTCACATTTTGTCAATTAATTAATGCCTACATTTATTTTTAATATTAATTTTGGAACACTTAATTGCATAATTATTTATTCATTTATGGAGTCATTTATTTATTAATTTTTAATTTCAGCAGGTTCCGTCCTCCATAAAAAAATACTTAAAAATGCAGCCGATGAAATATTAATGTACTCTGATTTCTGTTTGCATATCAGCCAGCATATACTGATTCCAATATATCGGTAATAAACCAATATTATCAGCCAACATGATCAGCCTGCTTATATATCCATCCGACTCTAGTTAATATCATCATGTCAAATTGAGTTCTCAGGTCAAAGGAAAGTTCGACAGCAGTCTGGCTTCTCTAAAAAGACACAAACAAAGACGCCCCTGATTCATTGCAACCACAGAAAATTCCACATGTATTTTCTAATGAGCAGGTTTCATCCTACGTGATCAGCCTCCTGTTGCTGTGCAAGACAGGTATGACAGTTCTCAGAAAAACAGGAACAGTTCATAAGAAGGCAACACCTTCAAACCGCAGGTGAAGTATGACAGGGCAAACGGTGGATGTTTTGGTATCAGGCTGCGGGTTGCCACAGAAACACACCTCTGCTTTGCGGTACTGTATGTTCATGTTGACTCAAGCATGTGACAGCATTCCACACCGCCGCCTCAAGGTTATCTCGAGCTGTACCACTCAGGCTCTCCAGTGATCCCATGGCCAGGCTACAAACCTCTGAGTAAGACTTTCCCCTACTGAGATCTATGCAAAGATGACCTAATCAGTACTAGTTACACATGCATCTGTCATGTCTGAGTGCTTGACAAAGTTGCTCAGCTGCTCTGATAAAGAGGCAGTTAGTACATTCAGTGCCCAACATTGTGTTTTTGTGCTGAGCAGTTAAAAGTGAGAAATATTACTGGAAGACTTGGGGACAGCTAGTTACTATAAAAACAAGAGTGGATAAATTAATGTCTATGGCAATGTACTTTTCTCAATGCTGCGTCAGCACACAGTCTTTGAGTTTTAAAAAAGTGCAGTCAATTTCACACCGAGTGGTTCCTCTTTGAGCCTTTTCCCAGCAGTGGCACTGCTTCTTTTTCTAAATGGATTGATAAATACAGTACAGTGAGCAATGCCAGAACAAAAATGGAAAAAGTATACCACAGTAAATGGTGTCCTTTTAGTTTAATACAAATGCGATCTGATATGACATTTAACGACAACACAATTCACTCTGCTCTTTGCCTCTGGCACGACGAGTACAGACGCAGTTTAACCCGGGGTCAAAGTTCATGACCTGCGTCCGTCTGTCGTCTCCGTACAACACCCACCCAGGCTATAACCACATGAATGTACGTTCAAGAGTGTCTTAATGTAATGTTCAACACCGACTGCTACCTCTGGAGTGGTCTGTTACTATGGTAACCAGACAGGAAGCAGATATAACCTTGTCAATCTGTCTTATTTAGGAAAGCACAGCTTAGGATACTAGCACACACCTAGCTCTTTGAAAAAGGATACGAAAAAAGATGACATTGCAGCAAATATATAAAAGACACAATGACTACTTACGAAAAAAAAAAAATCAATCCACAATTACATACAGTGATTACATGATCAAAATGTAAAAATCACACTTTTAATGCTAATTTCTTCAAAATTAGTGTTGACGTATGCCTTACCTGTGAGGATGTTATCGGTGTCGAGCTCCATGTTCACTCGGTTTTTCTTTGCTATGTGTCCCATGATCCACTTGGAGCGGCAGTACTGCTGAGTGGCCAGCAGCCAACGCAGTGACTCAGGGAAGATCCTGTCAAAAAGACAGGGGATGTCCTCGTTAATAAGATGTCAAAAAAAGACAAGTTCAGACAAAATGAATCCGCCTTTTAAAACGCTGATGATGAAATTTAACTATAAAGCGAGGAATCTCTGTTTGTCTGTCTGTCTGTCTGTTTTTACGTCTGTCTGTCTTTCTTTCTTTCTGACAGTCTTTATGTCAGTCTTTATGCATGTCTGTCTTTCTTTCTTTCTGACAGTCTTTATGTCAGTCTTTATGCATGTCTGTCTTTGTCTGTCTTTCAGTATGTCTTTATGTCTGTCTTTCTGCATGTCTTTCTGTCTGTCTATGTCTGTCTTTCTGTATGTCTTTCTGTAAGTCTTTATGTCTGTCTTTCACTGTGTCTTTACATCTGTCTTTCTTTCTTTCTGACAGTCTTTATGTCAGTCTTTATGCATGTCTGTCTTTCAGTATGTCTTTATGTCTCTCTTTCTGTATGTCTTTTTCTGTCTGTCAATCTGTATGTCATAATGTCTGTCTTTCTGTCTCTTCATGTCTGTGTTTCTGTATGTCTGTCTGTCTGTCTTTCGGTCTGTTCATCACATATCTCGTAACTTATGAACCGTAACTCTCAAAAACAAAATATTTTTTTTCCTGGATTTCGTGGGTCCAGACGAATCTATCAACAAGCTACGTCCATTTGCGTCTACAACTTTCCATCATTTTGAATGGTGTCCAAATCTGTTGATTTGCTACTCCTCCTACAGATTTTGAGCAATCTATAAAAGGAAACTATAAAAACTATAAAAGGAAGGAATCTCTGTCTGTCTGACTATATATGGACTGTATGTATGGATGACTAACCTTCACATGTCTCGAGAACCATTCACCCAATCAACTTCGAAAAAAATGCAAGCAGAACTTTTGGGATGATGAGCACCCGCTCCGAACTCATCTCTCTCAATCAGGGTTAGAAGTATCAAATCTTGTTTGCATCCTGAACAGGAAATCCAGCTTCACACGCAAACACTCACATACCAGTTACAGGCGGCAGGGCCTCAAATTAGCCCAACCAGATGTCTTTACAGGGGGAACAACAAATAAACACACGGCTGCCAGCCATTGTTATCCCCGTCCCTGCTTTCATTTGTTATGCTCTATTATCCGGTAGTTGTATTGAGTTATGTGGCGGTGCGCACATTCCTGTGAGCGGTCAGGTTTCTCCTCGCAGATGTGTTGAAGACAGTCAGCAAAAAACAATGCCACATTTGCCTCCGTTGTTGGTTGCACTTCTCTGGAACAGATGTCTCTACACAAGTAAAAGTGCAGGACTAATGATCTTACACTGGCATGACTTTAAGCTATTTTCCCAAATCAGCAAACTTGGATCACCTGCAGTGTCCAGCCAAATCAGCTGTATTTCTATTTTTGCAGAGTCAGCCACTTTGTCAGTGATGGGTCCAATTTGTGCCCATAAACGTTGTCTGGCTTAATCAAGAAAGTCAACATGGGTCCGTACTTTCCCAGAATCCTCTTGTGAAGCTTGACTCAAGCTTGCTGATGCATTTGTGTATCTCAGTAGTGTGTGCTATGTGGACAGCTCTATCGCATGTGTAGAAGGAGGCTACAGTGTTTGCCAATAAAAGCTTGCTCTGCAAGTTCACTGTCCAATGTCCAGTAATATCTGTGAGAAATATCAGTTTCACAACCTGCTTTACTGTATGTCCTTGACTTCACTAAGTCTTTTTCAGCCAGCAAGGCCATGTTCGCATAACAGCAGACAACAGACTGTTACAAAAGCCCTTCCACAGCGTAGCCCGCCGTCTGCTGAGCTATTGCTTGTTTTCACTCATTCATCAGGATAACAGCGACTACCCTGGTGTATGCCTCAGGTTACTGACTCCTGCTCTGTATCATTGTGGAAACCCCCCATCTATCTGCTCTGCTCTCTGTGTCCTACACTGATTCAAGTGCGTCATATCACCAGTATTGATGTTTGATCAGATTAGTGCTTTGGAGTCCCTTTTGACGGTTTCTGAGTGGAAATACTTTTTATTCTTCAGGCACACCATTGAAGAAAGCCAAGGCCTTTGATACCCCGTGATAAAATCTATAGTCTTGGATTTTCTCCTGCTGGCTTTCTATACATCAGCAGCGCTGTGGAGCGTTGGGCATCACAGTAGAATAAATGGAGGTGAACTGGGCTTTAGCAAAAAAGACTGCAGTAACTGTAGAGGTCACTGCAAATGGGTTAATGAAAAGACATTACGTTTAATTCAGCTGGGAACTCACTGGTGAAAAACGTCAATGGAGGGAAGACTTTCTCCTTCTTTGTTTGAACCGTGTAAATCTGCCAAAGCATATACTGTATGGCTTAACCAGGTTTTATTGACACTATTGAAACACTGCTGAATCTAGCACATGTAGAATTTGCTTGCAGATGGCAACACATATTTCTATCTCATGTTGATTTTAAACTGAAAACACCTTTTAAACTTCAACAGAATAATAAAAGATGTGTCGGTGCCAAAGTGCAGCAGATGCTCGGGTTCGTTTCCTTACCAGATGTAGGACAGCATCAGCAGGAGGGGGCAGATGATGACGGCTTGGAGAACCTGCCAGTCGCGACAGAGGTATGCCACGCCGGGCATCAGCAGCTGACCACCCAACACCACAAAACTGGCCACCATGGTCATGGAAAAACGCCATCCTGGCAGGCACAGCTCAATTCCTGGCAGAGAGAACAAAGAGGAGAAGAAAAAGAAAGAGAGAGCACAAGTGTTATTAGGTTTTCTGCAACAGACAAAGACAAAAATGGGCATGTATAGCAACGAGGCAAATACCCCGTTTTCAAGATTTCTTGACTATATGACACCAGCTTTACATCCACCTTAAATTCAAACTTTACTTTAAGATTTACGCATCCCTAATTAAAACAGATTGCTCCATATAAAATAGATTAGTTGTTATTAGCATTGTATCATACTGATAATAAATAATAGTATATTACCATTTACATCCAGTAACTGTCAGGTGGAAGTATTGACATGTTTATATGGAATATGGTTGGCATATCTGACCCAATGATGTAAACTAGGAAGATATAAAATTACATTTCACAAAAATGACACAACATGCAAATTCTAAAATGTTATGCCAATGATATTAGCTAGGTCAGCTAGGTTAGCACAATTGTATATTTCCCACTCATTCTATAAATACTACAAAATTTGAAACCTTTATTTTTCCATAGATGCATGGACTAAAACATATATGAAATAAAACAAAGTAATACGTACTGAAATAGTATGTCAAATAAACACATTTTTCTGAACAATTTTTACGAAAAATGTCATTAATCATCACTTTTTTACGTCACTTAACCTGCAAGAACGCCAAACTGGTTTCAACTTCTCAAATGTGAGGATTTGTTGCTTTTCAGTTTTGTATCAGTAATATAAATTGAATGTCTTTGGATTTTGGACTGAGAAGCCTTTTACAAATTTCTGACATTTTATAGACTATAATGTAGTCTATAAAATGTAATCAAAAGTCAGTGTCAAAAACAAATATTTTCACTTTTAGAGCTACAGCGCACGATAAATGTTGTGACATTAAATAAAGGCGATAAATCACCATGTACAGTTGTTGTTCAGAGACAGCAGACAGGCCGAGACAGTAGGCTGCTGTGAGAGTGAACTAACTAGAAAGAGGTTCCTTGTACTCAATCCTCCTCTATCAGAATGGCACTGATTCATTCACCCAGCCATTAGCATGCACACCACACTGGCAGCCAGCAACCACAGACAGTCCAGCCCTTTAGTTACTGCAGTGGAGAGGATGGCTTCACATCAAACCATAGAACAGAGAACAACGCTGTAATGCTGCTATTCTCGTAATGCCCTGATCTTTTGTCCTGCTTCATTCACCCCTTTTTGTTATACTTCGCTATTTTTTTTTCTAATGGGTCTTTTCTGCGGCCCAAGAATGTGAACAGTCCCCAGATGGGCCTTTCAAGGTGACAGGGCCAGCATAATACAGTGGGTGTCGGCGGCCCCGCTTCATTCCAGTGGAAAAGACCGGAATTTCAATTAGGACTTGCCCCCTTCTGAGGACATGAATAATGCTCTCTGTTCACAGACACTATCGCAGCTGGAATGACAAAGCCAATGAGCTGAGAGCAGGGCGATGGGTGCAAGACCTGCTGAGTTTGAACCAACTAACCTCGAGACCCCTTCTCTGCGCTCTGCTGGGAGAAAAAGTGACGGTTCACTGGTTTACGGACCGCATGGGATTTGAATTCTTCGGTTATGTATAAGGCGTCATGTGCACTGAACAGGCCACTGCATTGTGACCGGAAAAGTACATCCTATGATGAGTTATGGAAAAGTGCTCGCACGCACAGACATATGACCCTGACCCTAACTATATCGTTAACATAAAGATATTAAAATAAGTGTGAATATATATATATAAAATATGGCACATGTTCTGTAGATGGAGCTGCAGAGTGAGGACCGGAAAGGAAAAGGAGTCCTGAGCTCCTTACTCCTGCTGACCCTAATCCTCCACAACCCACTAGATCAGCATTCCCACAATGCCCCGCTGCAGCCTGTGTTCTACTGACATAAATCTACCACTAACTAATCTGATTGCACATACAAGAAACTCACCGAAGATGCTCGCTGAGGAGCTCTGGGGTGACAAAACAAGTGGGACATACAAGCTTTTTAAAAATAGACTCATTTAGATGCATATGGGCACATGGGCACAAAGTGGAAATGACATCATCAATGATCAAGCCAATTAATAATGATGATAATCCCCCAAAGAGGCTTTGGCTGCTTTGCTGACAAAACAAGAATATGAATCACACTCTGGTACACGCCACAGTAGCTCACTAGCCTTCTGTCAAGTACACAGCCCAGTCAAGGAGGCCCATTGTTTTACAAGTGAAAGCGATTGGTTGACCACTAAATGCACTCAGTGCAGCCACTCCCTGTACCCACAGGCTAATGTCATGACCTTCTACTGGTCACATGAGGTCCACATGGCCCAGTGCCATGATTTCACTGCCTAATCCTGGCAACTCGATCCGTTAAGTGTATCATAATGATAAGGACTCTGAGACATTTCTCCGCATTGAAAGATAACAGAGGTTTTCTTGCTGGGATTCATTTTTATGGCATAACTATGACTTATTCTCAAGTCTGGAGCTGCAAAGCCTTCAAGCAGGTGTCAAAGGTGGGAAGTAAACTGCAGCTGTATTGCAGTTACCGTCCCACAGCTGTGTTTGCTCTTCTCCATCCACATCTTTTACCTCTACTGCTGTGAGTTCTTGTGCCTCAGGGTGAACGGTACCAGATGGTTCCAGACCTCATGTCTCTGATTGGTTCAGCTATTGAAATAAGTCTGGTTTTGTGCTCATTAACCGCTGTTTCCTCCAGTTGGACAAGGATATTGAGTGATGGCTGGGACACGGTCTTGAGCTATGGGGTATGACAAATGCGCAGTGTAACTGGAGCTGGTATGTTGGAGGGTTACTGCAGACGGCGCTAGAAATAAAAGGATGATGTCCGCTCAGGTGATCTTTGGGTGCGCTCGGCCTGACAGATTTTTTTGGGTACGCTCGAATGGATAGCCGATATACAATAGAATGTTTTCAAATATAAAGCACATGCTTATGGTCTTTTATCAAAGATCTTTTCAATAATTGCAGAATTGTAATTCTCACCCTTGAAGTAGGCTATCATTGACACCCTCCTTGCGGACGCCTCAGTGAAACGAATCAATCACTCTCATGTTCTATGATCGTGTGCCAGCTAGTGAGCTTTTAGGCAAGTGCAGACCACATGTTACTGCGCTTGTGTTGTACCCCAATGATATCACACATTATGGCGTCGTGACATTTCATCTTTTAAGCAGTGGGCTACCGCTGGGTCTGAGAAGTGAAGCCGATGCTTAAGTGCCTTAAACTTGCATTCTTTCTAATGGCCAGCAGGGGGCGACTCCTCTGGTTGCAAGAAGAAGTCTGATAGTATAGAAGTCTATGAGAAAATTACCCTACTTCTCACTTACCTCAGTAAACATTATAAACATGAGTTTATGGTCTCAGTCGCTAGTTTCAAGTCTTCTTGAAACTAGCGATGATGTTCATTTAGTAAATTATGGTCCCATTTAGAGTCAAATAGACCATAAAGCAGGGTATGCTACCTCACGATTGACAGGTTGCTACCACGGCGTTGTCCGTACTTGATGTTGTCCGTCTTTTCGTCGTCAAACTTTAGCCCTTTCACAGTGTGTCTTCAGTTCATGAATGTTAATTGTAACAGTTTGGTCGCCTAACAATGTCTTATTCAGCGTTCGGTTGCACTTAGCTCCACCCTCTCGTGTCACTTCTGGTTGCAAAAAAACAAGATGGCGACGGCCAAATACCAAAATGGCGATGGCTAAAATGCTAAACTCGGGGCTTCAAAACGGCAGTCCACAAACCAATGGGTGACGTCGCGGTGACTACATCCACTTCTTATACACAGTCTATGCTTTTAAGCTTCATTACAGTCGGAGAAACAATCGATTAATCAAAACTTTGTCAGTGGAATTTAAAAAAGTGACGTCATCATCCTACATAGCTAGCTACCTAGCCGCACCCATTAAGAATAGTGACATAAAATTGCCACCTGCCATCCACAATCTTCCATGGGTGTGCAATTGGGAGATCTAGTGACTTTAAAGGCCAATGATTCACATTATTTTCATAATTTTAAGACTTATGAAACCCTGTACAGAAGCATTTGTTATCTTTCTCCACAAACACATTCAGGCATTTCATTTGTCACCGGTTTCCTGATACTGTCAATGCTAATGGTCCAAGTCTTTCCTCCACATAATAATGTACTATAAGCTCATAGGCCTGGTTCCCTTTCATACAGCATTCATGTGGGTGGTCTGCATGGGGCTCATCCAGACCTCACTGGGTAGGTCTGCAGCTTTATCAATATATTGTTAGAGCTCCACATCTTCAAAGCTGTGTTCACAGATGGAAACGCTGGGCGAGACCAAACTCGATTCAGGCATGTGCAAAGCTGCTGATGAGTTTTTGGAGTGCTTCCTGAGAGTAACGGGTCAGTGCAGCATTGTCAGCAAACAGCACTTCCCTGATTAGGAGGACCCAATGAACCTTGGTGTGGAGTTACTGCAGATCGAAGAGGTTTTTTGTGTGAAGGCAAATTGCATCCTCAGTGGAACATAGTGACCACAGAGGAGAAAAAATCAAACAGTGTGGGGGCGAGTGCACAGCACTGTTTAACCCACAGTTAAATCCCAGATTAAATTAAAAATGCCTCTTTCACCCTTTTAAATCACCTCCCCGGTCATATTGTGCACCTATTTAACAATATATGCAAAATAAAAATGACAAAAAAAATTAAAAATTCTTGGTATTTTTATTTTAAAATCCAATCTTTTTGTCCCCCTATAAAAAGTGTGCTTACGTAAGCTAGTACCAACTAATTTCAACCAAAATATCATGACATCCATCCATCCATCAATCTGCAACTTTTAGCGACAAGAGCAGTCCTCGGTAGCTCCGTATCATGCTACAATTTAAGTCTGCCTACTTTTTAGCAGTCCAATCAAATGCGACGGATTTGATTTAAATCCCTCTTGTAACCGTACACCGCTCAAATACTCCATTTCACTGGGAAATACTCACAGTACAGAAGCTAAAGACACTTCCATTCACTCGGACATTAACCGGGACAGTCAAATAGGTACCCTTCAAATTTTCATAGAACATAATCATCCAAAAAGCTATGGTAGAAAACCAAGAAGGTAGATCATTGAGATTCTGTGTACATATGGGTAAGAACAAACTGCAGTTTATTTATATTTACTCTGGCAAATAACTTCCAAAGAACGCTCCAAGGGGAGATTCCATAGTATAGTTTTTCTCATTATATAGGGTGTTAGCACACAAATATCCTGAGGTCTCCTTTCTTCTGACCACTGAAAAGGGGCTATTGACTAAGAATAAGGCCATACTCATTGATTAGTCCCTTATCTGGAAGTGCAAAGAATGCAAACTAGCCACAGGCACTTTCCTCTGATCTGTGTGTGTGCTGAAATTCTCAGCAATCAAGCCACCACCAGAAGAGTGTTTTCCTTTGTTTGTGTGTGAGTGTATGTCCTAACTACCCCACCATTTCACACAGAAAGACCAGCACAAAATCAAGCTATTGGCTCTTTGGGAGATACAGAACAGAGTGACTGATATACAGCTTGCACTCTGACACAAATATTAGACTCGAATTGCCTCAACACAACAGACTCATCAGTCTGACTAAAGAGGAACTGCAACAGCATGCGTTTTACGCTCATCGATAGAAAGTGCAAAGGTTGCACACACTGATTTTGACAACCAAGATAGCGTGAGGTTATGTCATACAACAAAAGGTTAGAAATTAGACCATTAGGTCACCTAGTGTGCCTTTAAACAAGGAAGCGGTTTCCTAAAATGAAGACATGGGGAAAAAAAAAACAGATGTAGGATGTACATGTAGCCTAACGTGTTAGGGGAGGAAGTCTGTTAAGCAACCAACAATGCAAACTCAGCACAAAAGGGAACTTTAACCCTGCTTAGAGGGGAAAACAGTCTGCACCTTAACCCATTTATCCCGAGACAGCTGGAGCGGACTGTGTGGAAGGATGAGGACAGGTCAACCAGCGTATCATGGAAAATACCTTTCTTTGGCTAAAAATTATTTGCTACACAGTCCACATCTGTCACACCCTGCCTCTCACAAACCTGCATCATCCTTGTCAGGCATTTCTTAACACTCAGAATGAATAGAAAGTCGGCGTAGTAAGGTCCATCTGATGGCAGCACAGTATCTCTGCAGTGGTGTGAGGCAGACCTGCTGCTGCTGCTGCTGCTGCTGTCCTCAGGGAGCCAGAGCCATGTGATGGGAAATGAAAAGCTTCTCTCTTCAGAGATTGAGCGATATCCATCAGTGGCATACGCACAAACAGTTTAAACACAGAGCGCAAGACAGGTGAGGTGAGGAGAGGAAGGCAAGCAAACAAAGCATGCCGTCTGTCGGACTGTACCAATAAACAGGAATCTGACATTGCCACAAAGGGAGCCATTTACACAGATAAATACACATAGAGCTTCCATCTTTCTGTGCTTCCCTCTAGCGCAGAGAGATTAATGCCTGTGATAGCAGGAGGGCACCACAAAGGAAAAAAGAAGCACCTCATTACAGGAAACTCAGGAACAGCGAAGAGGCCTGGCCTGGCTGACCTGACAAAACACAGCAAAGTACTGCAGCAGGAAGCATCACAGATCATCCTGTCTGGACAGAGGAGCATTACTGTACTGTCATAAGGATGGAAACATGCACACAGACAGCTGGGGAACTAGGGCTGGGAATCACCAGAGGCCACGCAATATGATATTATCACGATACGATCTCATTGCGATTTTAAACATTTTGCGATATGCTGAGTATTGCGATAAGATATATTGCGATATATTACGTTTTTTCAACTGGAAATTATGCAGTTTGTCAACATCTGTTTTCTCTAATAAGATAAAGTTTTCACTCTGTTCATCTCAGAGTTTTCATTCACATATCTTGAGGTCAGAGGTCAAGGGACCCCTTTGAAAATGGCCATGCCAGTTTTTCCTCGCCAAAATTTAGTGTAACTTTTGAGTGTTATTTAGCATTCTTCCCCACAAGCTAACATTACACAGTTGGCACCAATGGATTCCTTAATTCCCTGACACACCAAGCCCACGGTTGGCGATACTATGCTGTATCAATTTTTTGCCCCACCCCTATGGGGGACACACGTGACACGTGATAAAATCTCATGGAGGACAGATCAGAAGAGAGGATATACGAGTATTGTCACATTACCAAACACATGGTCTGGCATGCTGAATATGATTCCTAAAAAGAAGAAATGCTCAAATGCCCTTACTGTGCTCTATTTCTGTAACATTTTCACTTACACACATTCTTAAGAACAGCTGAGTATGACACAGAAGTTCGTTTATAGTTGCATGCTTTATATAATGTATCATATATGACCACAAACTCTCTCTACACGGTTTATATATTCACACACTGCTTCCTTGCCACTACACCACTACATCTCAGGCTGTGCCGGAGGGGCTGCAGGCTCAGGGACGGTCCGTGTCAAGCTCAATAGGATTTGTTCTGAAGTATCACATGAGCAGAGCAAAACCGACAGACTGAAATGCATATTATTGTTGCAATAAATGATTAAAACCTTGAAGAGAGTGTCGTTACTGAAGTAAGGTAATAACTAACATACTTACACGAAGGGCAGTCAAATTATAACTTTAACACACTTCAAGAAATCTTTAATAGGCTACAAACTGTTATGGAAAAGATCAGCTGGGTGCTAGAATGCCATCCATCTTCATATCACATGTACTTCCCTTGGTTTCAAGTAAAATGTAGTCTTCTGTATGCATGTGTGATCACTACTCATACTAGCCCAGTTTGTGTACAAAAGGAGTGACAGCACTGCCTACACAATCAATACAGCCTGAGTGTCTGGGTGTGTCAGCAGCTATTTACCGTATTGACATGAATACAAGACTTTTTTTTCCCCCTTAGAAATTACACTTGCTATAATGAGATCATATAACATGGACTAGACGTAAATGTGATACATTTATCAATCATTCTTTGTCAGTCTCTCTCGTGCTTATTTTGTTCATTTCTCTCTCATTGACTTCCATCTTCTTTCCCAGACATGACAAGTTTCCATAAGCAGCAACATGAATTATTAAAGAGCACCTATTATGCTTATTTTCAGGTACATACTTGTTTTTGGGGTTTCTACTAGAACATGTTTACATGCTTTAATGTTCAAAAAACATTTTATTTTTCTCATACTGGCGGTGCTGCAGCACCTCTTTTCACCCTCGGTCTGAAACGCTCTGTTTGAGCTCCTGCCCCCTCCCCCCTCCCAAAAAGCCCAGTCTGCTCTTATTGATCAGCTGGCCCACTCTGTTGTGATTGATCAACCGAACAAACTCTTCAGGCGTGTTTGAGGGCGTGCCGCACTAGTTGCTAGGCAGGTATTATGGAAATGTGTTACATGGTGACATCACCACGTTGCGGAAGGAAAGGCGGGACTTCAAGCAGGGCTTTATAACTTTGCAGACCTTTTACTTTCACAAAAAACTATATAACACAATAAAAGAAAGGGGAAAAAGCACAAATCATCTTCTTTAACAAAATCTAAGCCTCTTAGGACAACAAAAATAATGTATGCAGTGTGCATTTTAGTCAGGGCTCAATACAAATCTACAGAACAAAATCAGCTTTGAAAACAAGGTCATTTAAGTGCAGAATGGTTCCATTATTGGCATTTTGTGGTGCATAGTGACAGGTGAGGTTTTTCGAATGAATTTTAAATTGACGCGAACACTTTATTTTTTTAAATCTTGATGACTAGAGAAACCAAATCATTGGCTAGTTTAAGTAACACATCAGACATCATGAATGTGTAATATATGAAGAGAAAGGGAATCAAACCTAAAACGAATACCCCATCCCTTATCAAAATATAGTGAGTGACAACAATTTGAGCTGGCCATTTCTCCAGACCATTAGTTTGAGTTTGTCCCAGAACATCCTCCATTAAAACTAACTTTTTCCTTGTAGACCATCACACACAGAGCAGTCATGGGCGTGCATGTCAAACGTGACTAACAGGGAAGTTATAAACCTCCGTATGCTGCATGACCCAAGACAATAACAGAATCATGTGGTCTGTCTGTCTACTTTCTGCATCTAGTCTACTGTATCTCACTCTACAAGGCCTCTCTCACACACGCCCATACGCCCATGACATGTATAGGCTTGCCTCTTTTGAGTCAGACAAGAAAAGAGAGCAAGAACTCCACTTGAGATGAGTTTATAGACATTTGCTCTTTACTGCAAGGCCATTATACAGACTTCTCAAAGTAAACATCCTGCCTCTTATTGACATTTCATAGTTGCTTTCGGGAAATTAAAAGGTGTGAGATGAAAACCATTACGCTCAAGGACACTCACACACATTTAAGCTGGCATTTTGGTAGAGAAACGTCACGTTAGTCCACAAGTCTTTCACCAAGTTATACAGTATGTGTGCATTTGTCGCTGTAATGCTTAACTGATATTTGGTGTGAATAAATACTTCTGTGGAAAAAAGCAATGTAGCCTATATCTAAAAAAAGCATCTGATTTTAGCCCCACATAGCTGACGTGGATGCATGATATAGCTGCGCAAACAAAAAAGCGAGCTCTGGCCCACTGCCCCAGAACACAATCACCTCGTCTCAAGCTCATCACAAAAAAAATCTCTCACAAACACCCGTGCAGTGCAGCCAGCTAGCATGACTCAGCTAGCTGATGTGCAGCGTGTGTTTGCATGCGAGGGGTTAGCAGGCGGGTGGTGAGGTTGTTTACTGTGAAAAGGCATTAGTGAGCAGCACCATGACCTATAGGCACTATGAGCCTGGTGCTGTGATGCTAAAAAGGCTAGCGCACACTGATGGAGCACTGGGGTATAAATAGCAGCGCTGCATCAGATGACTTTCTATAGCTATGGGCTTTGCTATTCTGCTGTTATACTTTGGAACCAACATACTATAGATGAATGTATGCACTGGCCTAGTTTATACATGAAAGGGCTTAACGTTTATATACAGAAAACACTTCACTCTCACTTGCGGTGGTGGTGTAATTGTATCTTGCCTTTTAAGCTGCCTTCACATGATAAGAGATTTGCTCTACAGTCAATGCGAGGTAGGGCGCAAAGACTTAAAGAGGCAGCAGGTAAAATATCTCCCATAAAAAAAAGAGCGCAAGGAACGCCATTCACTGTTTCTAGGCAGCAACAACAACAGTTGCAGCTGTTCTCATTGGTTGCGCTTTGAAATGTCAGCGGCAGTCGAGGTCAAAGTTGAAATAATTTGAACTTCAAGAGCAGCTATCCGTTGCGATTATGTGCGTTGCGCCACGTCGAGGCTGGCGCTTCTGCCAAGTCAGGCGGCACTGTTCTCCCCATAGGGAAACAATGGCACAGCCAGCGCAGAGCCATTTTACCGCTGATCATGTGTAGACGGCTTAAACCTGCAGTAGGCAGAATGTTTTTGGCATCATTGGGAAGAAATTTCATAATAACCTTTCTCCATATTGTAATTCAAGTGTTCTGAGAGAAAACTAGACTTCTGCACTTCCTTGTGGATCTGTTTTCAGGCTTTAAAAAAATCCAGCCTGTGAAGGGGGACTTTGGCCAATCACAGGTTATTTCAGAGAGAGAGAGAGAGCGTTCCTATTGGCTGTTCATTCAAGGGAGGCAGCTGTGAATCACTCGTGAACTCCGATCATCAAATTAGACAGCGCTGATCAAATATGAATTAATATTCTGTTATTGCAAACCCTATTTCTCTTCTCAGCTATTTTCAGAAACATCCTGTAGTGTACCGTTTAGCTGTAAATGAAAAAGTTTGCTCCAGCTGGTGGGCGGTACTTGGTATTTCCTCAACTGATCCCAACATGGCTGTCGGGTCATAAACTTTCTTATTTTACAGCCTAACAGTACACTACAAGATGTTTCTGACAACATTTGAGGCGAGAAATAGGCATTACAGTTACAGAATATTGATTCATATTTGATCCGCGCTGCCTAGTTTGACCGTTTGATCAGAGTTTGTGAGTGATAGACAGCTGCTCAGAGACGGCAAGGCTCCAGCTCGGCTCTGATTGGTTGTTTTCCTCCAGTCTGTGAAATCTTGCAGATGCCGTTAGGAGCACCAGAGGACACCAGAGGATACAGAGGCACTTGTTTTTTTTTTTCAGATTACCTGTCTCATGCACTACTGTCAGGATATAGTGACCATTTTATAAAAATCACTTTTTTTAAATCATAGTTGCTCCATTTCTACCCACTGCAGCTTTAAGTCAAGCACTCTTCAGAATCAGAGGTGAAAAATCTTGCGTTCTCCATCCTTTGTGCAGTCTCAACATTACCCTCAGTCTTTACGTTACACTTTTTTTCTACTTGTATTAGTCACTAGTCGCCATTCTCTCCCTTTGTCTGAAACCATCCGGCCACCAATTCCCCATTTTTCTGTATCTTTGTGGCAGTTAGCGTATAAGTGTCACATCATATCAGCCATGTTGGGCCCTGCAGCGGGCTTTACTTCGACAGGCCATCCTTGCGGAACTGATTGCAGCTGCGTACAAATTGCCCTACACTCTTAAAAGAAGCTTGCCCATATCCTGAAAACAAAATGGATTTCCTCAATTGATACCTCCAGGTCACAATACGGTCATATACAGGGGGGCCAGGAAGATGTGTCTTCTAACTACTGCATTACCATATTCACAAGGATTGCAATCATTGGATTTGCTATTTTCTAGATTCAAATTGCAGCATAAGATGGCGCCCAGCCTTCAAGATCCATGAACTAAGACTTAATTGCACATGGATTGATGAGAAAGGAGGGATTAGTGTAATGTCTCCAGTGCAAACACAGCCGAAGCTGGGATTTGGCTCCGACTTTCCTTTGTAAGCAGACTCAAACAAAGCAAGCCACAAAAGGAGGGTCATGTGGTTAACAGTGCTACATGCAAAAATGTCATATGACTGACACAGTGTCAGGACTATAATGAATATTAGCTTAGCATGTTGCCAACTGTCATGAAAACGTACCCTAAACAGAACACCTTGAAATAAAACAAAAATTGATTTTCTCCAGTAATGTGTTATTGAACGACTGTACTCGTCCCCTCAGAGCAGCTCTTGTGGGGTTGTGTCAATACAGAGTGGATGCAGGGTAAATATCATGTGACAGAGGCCATGCATGATCAGAAATAAGGGCGGCAGCATAGCAACACAAAACCTATACAAATATGCAAAGCTCAAACTAACAACTGTGCAGCTATGCCTTGCTCAAATTGAGGTCAGTATGTAGTATTTCAGCAGGCTATTCATAAACAGAAGTATAATTTCCAAACAATCATAAGGACATGGTTGATTAGTAAAAAATAATGAAACAGCATATGTGGGGAAAATAGCTTGATTATTAATAATGAATAAGTAGCCAACTGCAATGGGGAACTCCGTAACAACTGTAAGGAGGAATTATATTTGACTGATATGATATTTGAGATCTGACTGCTTGTTCTAGATATGTTAAAGCAGTAGTGGGTAGAAATGGAGCAAATATGATTAAAACAAGTTATTTTTTATATCCTGACAGTAGTGCATGAGACAGGTAATCGGAAAAAAATCATGTGCCTCTGTGTCCTCCGGTGCTCCTAATGGCATCTGCAAGATTTCACAGACCGGAGGAAAACAACCAATCAGAGCCAAGTTGGACCTTGCCGTCTCTGAGCAGCTGTCAATCACTCGCGAACTCCGATCAAACGGTCAAACTAGTCAGCGCTGATCAAATATGAATCAATATTCTGTTACTGTAATGCCTATTTCTCACCTTAAATGTTTTCAGAAACATTTTGTAGTGTACTGTTTAGCTGTTTTTGACCCGGCAGCCATGTTGAGATCAGTTGAGGTAATACCAAGCACCGCCCACCAGCTGGAGCAAACTTTCACAACATTTTACAGCTAAACAGTTCACGACAAGATGTTTCTGAAAACATTTGAGGAGAGAAATAGGAATTACGGTGACAGAATATTAATTCATATTTGATCGGCACTCCCTAGTTTGACCGTTTGATCGGAGTTTGCGAGTGATTGACAGCTGCCTCCGTTGAATGAACAGCCAATAGGCTAGATTTTTTAAAGCCTGAAAACAGAGCCATGAGGAAGTGCAGAGGTCTAGTTATCTCTCAGAGAACTTGAATTACAATATGCTGAAAGGTTATTATAGTTCTTTTGCCCAGTGACGCCAAAAATATTCTGCCTACTGCAGGTTTAAATGAGGAACTGGTAGCCTGAGCTATAATCATCTGTTTCACCCGGAAGCAAGGAGCTGTGGAGTACTTGTGTTTGCTGTTTATGCAAATGGATCAACATGGGTTATCTAACCAAACTCTATACAATCCTGGTCATGGTGGTAAATGCTGGGTTTATCAGGGCAAACAAGGTTAGATGAATAAATACTAACTCTAGAGTTGCTTTCCTGTAAAATCAGAAACTTTAAACCTACTATTTTAGATATTCTTGGCAAATTCTAAGCCATTGTGCAACCGCACAGGTACGTGGATATGATTGCAGAGCGTAAGGTGTTGCATTAACCTGAATAAAGAGAAGAATGCCTATAAAAATTAAAGCGGTTTGTTCGTGACCACTTGACTTACATTGCAATCACTGCATTGTTTTGTAGATTGCAGACTGTTCAGTCGAATGGCAAACGCAAAGAATGTTAAAAAAATAGTATAGAGAATGGTAGAGCAAAGAGGGAGGGAGGGAGGGAAAGTAGACTTAAAAAGTAGAAGCTGAGAAAGGAAGAGGAATAACATAAGAAGGAGAAAAAACATAAATCTTTACTCTGACTCTCTAGACACAAATGTAGTTCATTTCCAATGCAGCCTTGCTAAACCATCAGATATATTCAAAGAAGGGCTGTCCCTGACCAAAGAAATTCTTAGATGACAAACACTTGATTTTGGTGTCTAATCAATCAACTGATTTAATCAACAGATCTTTAAAACTGAGTTTCTACACAAAGAATCACACAAAGGTACCACTTTAAATCTTGTGTTTCCCAGAGATGTGCTCATAAGTGTCTTAGAAATAAGTCATTCAGCATGAAAAAAGCGACTAAAGAAATCTTAGTTGACTAAGACCAAAACGACCCATTAGTCGACTAATTGACTAAAAGGGGGCAGCCCTAATTCAAATACTGTTTCCTTTTATCAGTCCGAATGGTCAGATATTGCTCAGCTGCTCTGGCATTCAACAATTAAAGAGGCGCATGATTTAAGTTTCCAAATTACTATTCAATTCTGCCTTTATATAACAGCAACTTGCATTGCTCACTGCACCACTATTCAGAACAGACGTCAGATGAATCTTATCTTTTACGATGGCCAACACATTAAACTGTCACATACAGCAAGATGAAACTATACAGAGTAGACAGATAAACTAAGAACTGCAGTATCGAGTCTGAATTCTACCATTTTGCAGTGGACCTTTTAAAACGAGGATATACCCATCTACAACTTCAACCAATTAATGATTTTTCTCGTCTTATTCTTTCTTTTGATTCATGTCATCTCAGACTAAAGCTGAATACTAATGATACAAGAAATAGGCATACTGTATATAAGCCAGTAGAGTAGAGATGTAGAGAAATAATCAGCCCACCACCTCTTATTCGGTTCCAACCACCAGGTTGAGAACCTCTGATTTACTGAACCATAAACTACGGGCTAATGTGAAGACAATGGATGCAGATGTCAGGTTCATTTAAAATTGATAGGACACCATACTGTACAGCTTAACTCCACCCGTTTTGCCTCCCTCTGTCCCACCCTCTTCCCTTTGTCCCGCGAGCAGACCTAACGGTCCTATTTTGAGAGTGCGGCGAAGCTTTTCAAGGTATACAGTGTGGAGTAAATTAGAATGACAAGGACACTAAGGGCCCCTTCCTTCATCATCTCGCCCTTGCTCCCTCTCTCTCTCATCTTCCCCTTCCCTCCATGCTGGTCAATTACTGCGGCCAAAGAGGCTTTTAAGGATCCATCGCAGAGACCAGAGTGTGCATCAGCTGCTTGGACAATTATCAGGATGCTATCGAAAAGTCTCTTTCTCCCAACGCTACGTTCCCACAGAACTGATTATTTAAAACCTTTACTTTGCAGAGAGAAGGTCACATCAACGGAGAGAGAAAATTACTTCCTGCAGTGATGGGTGAAACTGTACTGAAGACAAGTTACAACACCACCCCCAATCCCTTCTGCCATTATCAGATTATTGATTAGCAGTAACAAGGATTAAAATCTCTGGAAAAGACACATGCTAGGAAACCTAAATGAGAATTAAAGAGTTCACTTCAAGGGTAAGGAGGCTGGTATTGGCTGTTGTTCTGCAATGAGAATTTATCCCGACAATGGCATTCAATTTAATAAATGTTAGGAGGTCACTGCAACACAATTACTCTTCTTTCAGCAGCATGCTACCCTCAGCTAGAGAAGAAAATTAAAGTAGAATAGGCTTTTGATGAGGCGTATCTGGTGGGAAAGAGGACAGCATCAGTGGGAGGATACTAATGATTAAGAGTGGGCGGTATCATTAATATTTCAAAAATTGTCACAGCATTATCACAATACTAATATGTTACAGTACTTAAAAGGACCAGTGTGTAACATTTAGGGAGATCTATTGGCAGAAATGGAATACAATATTAGTCGCGCAAGAAGACTGTATGTTTTAAATGTTAAATTATCTTGATGACTAGAAACAAAATGATAAGATCCTGGGAAATATCCCTTGGCTAGTTTAAAGAACCAGTGTGCAACAATTAGGGGGATCTATTGGCAGAAATGAAATATAATATCAATATGTATGTTTTCTTTATTCTATAATCACCTGATAATAAGAATTATTGTGTTTTTGTTACCTAAGAATGAGCCGTTTATATCTACATAGGGAGCAGGTCCTCTTCACAGTCAGCCATGTAGCACCACCATGTTTCTACAGCAGCCCAGAAGGGACAAACCATACTCTGTTAACTTATCCTGCTTGGGCCGGAGTTGATAACGTTACTCGCTCTTGTCGCCGCCGCTCTCTCCCTCTTGCTTCACCACTCACTTCCCACGAACACATTGGCTCTGCTCCGATTGACTCTAGAGAGTCAATCCTCAACTCAGCGCTAGTTACTGCCAGATCCTACACACTGGACCTTTAAAGCAATAATCTTGAAGATTTTCATTTAAATAAATGTATGTTAAGTCACTATCTATCATTGAATGAGGTAACACAATGGTGATTGAGCCTATGGCACACTGATGAAAGTATAGCAATATTTAGACATTTTCAGTATTACAAATTGGTTGTCTGTGGTGACATTCGCGGAACAAAGGCTGAATTAAGTTACTGCTAATGCATACCAAACATTTTCTATTGCTGTAGCTTCACATTAAAAGCATTTAACCGGTGAAACACAAGTTGAATTTTATTATGAAGTAGTCATAGGAAATGCAACATGTTTGTCAGTGAGCTTGACTTGATTAAAATAGATTTTTTTTCCTTTAGGCGGTATTATGTTTTGATATGAGATTTTTTCAGTGATGATGTTGAAATATTTACTGAGCCCTAACAAGGAAAACCGCTCCTCACCAACTTGCAGTGCAAGAAAAGCTGCTCCTACTTAGATATTAACATGGAGCCAAGTCCCAAACAAACCAGTTTGGCCTACAGGTAAATTATAACTATTGCTGCAACTGCTGCATTCTGTTCAGTGTGTAAGTGAAATGCAAAGATTGTCTACAAACTTGAACCAAAGCCGAAACTAAGGTTTCAAGTGCTACCTGAAAGCCATCAAGCAAAATGCGTCAGCACAAATATTCAATGTTCACAGTAAACACAGATAAGTACTCATATTTCAACAGGCCGTTTGCCAAACAGAGATTGTCCAATAATAGCTTGAACCATAACCAGGTCGACGGTCACTGGCTAGACATGTGAATCCTGATTTCCTATACTTCTGTGTTAAATTTAAGACCAATTGTTTCAAAAATTGCTACAAATTTTGAGTGGTAAATTTGATAAACTGCATTTGTGCTGTGCTAGTTTGACAGGTGTAGCAGAAATAACAAAAGGGAACAGGGCTTAGCAACGGGTAAGTTAATACAGAGCTTTTAGTAAAGAGATAAAGACTTACTGAGGACGTAGAGAGAAAGGGTGATCCCTGCCAGGCAGAAGCCCTCAAAGAAGCGCAGGGTGCTGAACATGGGGACGTTGACCGAGAAGGCCACAGTCAGACCAAACACCAGCATGAACAGCACCGATATGATCAGCACCGGGTGGCGGCCAAACCTGCGGAGCAAGGTAAAAATTATTTAAGGACTAAGGACACCTTCAATGTGAAAAAAATAGTTTCTGATATTATACACCATAGACTGTAGCTATATAAAGACGGACGACATGATCTTACCAGTCAGCAAGGATCCCAAACGTCAGGTATCCAAAGATGGATCCCACCAACAGAGAAAACTTGGCGATGTGGACTTTCCAAGCTGAGTCACACACCAGACTCCACTGTAGAAACAAATAACCGCAATCATTAGTTCCAAGAAATATGTGCTGGGTACAAAATGGAAGTGAAAGCAACAACTGTATCTTTTGAGGATGAGACATTTTTATGGACTGACTCTGACCCTACACTGAGTCTGTCTGATTCATGGGGCATTATCACCACTCAAAACACACTGAAATTTGAGAAGGGTACATTCTGTAACAGGGTTGCTGGTGAACATTGACATGATATCTCTCCAACTACTACCTTTCCTTTGTTAATCACTCAACACATTATTTTACACGGACATAGTGCAAGCACTTTTTAGAAAAAATTCTTTATTGCGTAAAGGTCCCATATGCTAATTTCCAGGTTCATACTTGTATTTTCTGTTTCTACTAGAACATGTTTACGTGCTGTAATCCTTTATTTTCCCCACACAGTCTGCCTGAATATGCCTGTTTTTACCCTCTATCTGAAACGCTCTGTTTTAGCTAATTTCAACGGAATTGCAATTCAATGCAACAGCTTGGGTCCGGGTTTACTTCCTGTCAGCTGATGTCATTCATATACACTGCAACCTGAAATAAACTGGGGTTGCGTCCAAAATTCTATATTAACACGCTATTTCGTAAGCTAAAACAGTAAGTGAGATATTTTAGTATGTCCAAAACCTTAGTATGAACCCAATAGTACGCAAACTGCATACTATTTTTAGTGAAATATTACAGTATGCAACGTTGGACACTACAGCAGTATAAATATCCCAGAATGCAATGTGGTAATGACGACAACGTAAATTACTGCTCAGTGCATCCAAAAAGATACATTCAGCTGTTTATTCAAGCAAAAGTATGTTGAACGATAGTACACATACTGAGTATGTAGTGCATAGTTTCAGACGAAGACTGGGGCACATTTAGAATTTACAATACAGTTGTGACATCACAAAGTTACGGAAATCCTGACAGCTTGCAAGGCACAGTTTCTGAATACGGGCTGTGTCTATTTCTCCATGGATTGAGCGTTTTGATACTTTCACAGTATTTATATAGCACTTAAACCTAAATATAAAAACACATGAAATTCTCACTTTGACAATATGGGATCTTTAAAACTATTAGTATTTAGGCCCAATTGTACCCCAAAATAGCACATCTCTAAACAGACTTGATATTTTAGAATTTCTCTAATGTAGTAACGACTCTCTTGGTTAATAGCTAAATTTGGCAGAAAAAAAATAAGTGGTCTTGAGAATTATGACTCCACTAGAATATGCATGTTTATGCAAAGCCCACACCGCGTATTTGCCAAAACCAAAAAACGTTGGAGAAGCTCTTTTGTCCTCTGCAAATCAATATCAGGGATTAAATCATCTATATTTATGCCAATCATTTCCTCAGTCAAAAATCACTGGGTGTACATAAGCGGATATTTCTTATTTTGCCATTTATTCATGCCTCCTCTACTGTGTCGAAATGGTGCACATTATTACAATCAACTCTGCGTGTTCTTCGCCGACTAAGGATTCCTAGAGTGCAAACAATGCAGTGTGTGCTTGCTTTTGCGTGATTCAAGCACGCCCTGATTTCTTTTCTGCCCACAGTAATTGTGACCTTGTACACAAAGCAATGATCGCAGAGGTGTAGGAAGAAACACAATACCTAAACAAATCTACCCGAACTTGCAACTTTGACTACCATTGCCATTATCATTTAACGATCCTAGTAGAGTAATTGATCCTGAGAGGAACAGAAGATGAATTTCAGAGGGGAGGTGGATATTAGGGGTCTTTTTGGCAACATATGCCGCCCAGCTGTCTGTGTCGACAGAAGCAGGAAGGAGCGCACAGGGGCGTGGTGGCCATAGCAGGTGCAGTTCTGCCTCAATCCTGCTTAATCTATTCACCAAACCACTACAAAGAATATGGGAACATATATTGCCATGTCATGAAAAATCATGTCATGTAGCAGCTCAACCTCGTCTTGAAATACAAAGTGTGGTTTGTTCTTACATTTTTCTCTGAGGGGCTCTAACCTCTCATAACCTCCACCATAGTGACCTGCTCAGAATGGAACGCTCCAGGATTACCCAGCCGGCCATCACATGATCCCGGCATGCCACTCATTCACAGTTTCAGTATCGATGTCAGCAGAGAAAAAGACAGAGGGAGGCAAACAAGTTCCTATTGCGCAATCACTGCACAATCAAGTGTGTTTTAAAAAACTGAAGATGCCCTTCACCGGAACTGTGACATACATGCTGTACACTGGAATCAAAGTCTGCGATTAAACAGGCTGCACGGCTGGATGACAAGTTTGGTGACTGTGCAGAACAGATATCTGCGGGCGACCCCAGACAGATGAGTAATGTTGAGAAACACCAACACATCCCGAGTCACATGCCGGAGACAAAGCAGCAAGTGTTGAAATGTGTAGTGAAATGGGCAGAGAATGGCAGAGTTTGATAGTATCATTAATGTGTTTTATTTCAGAATCTGCCAATTCACATGTAACCAAGATTCTCTCTCCAGGCCAACACTCTGACCGAGCTCACACACAATCATTAATGGGCCTCCACACTGCAAGTAGCACAAGCGGTAAAAAAAGACTTTCAGCTATAGCGGAGCAAAGAAATCCCAGAAAATGTGCAATTCAGTCGAAGCAAAGAGTCCTTGCAGCTTGTCTGCTATGCCCCTATTATTTCTGTCAGTTGCTCCCCTGCTATTCGTCTTGCTCATTTGGGAGTAATGACGAGAGGCCAGTGTGTAGAGCTGGGTTATACGCATTATAAATCTAATAACTGACAGAAAATGCAGAACAATGAAGGGCCAAAAGCGAATCAGTTGAAATCCCCAGGGTGTCTGTTGACCTCTCTCAAATGACCGGCCACCAATGATCGGTCTACACCAGCGAGTCTCATTAGCTCAGATGAAGACGCTCTCGACTACAGCTGCACAATTCTGCACTCGTTGAACTACAGAGCGGTGGGTGGGGTGGGGGGGGTTTCAAAGGAGAGGGAGCAGGCGAGGGAGGGAGGGACGCAGGGAGATGGAGGAAAGCACAGGAGGAGGGAGGAATAAAGATGTAGAAACAGAACATACAAAGAGATGGAGAGAAACGCAGAGAATAAAAGGAAAGTATGGGTAAGGATAACAGGCTAAAGAGAGAGAGGGATAGAGATGCTTTAAAAAGCAGTTGTGAGGAGAAAACACATGGAGAGACTGCTGCATAGTTACTGCCTAGCAACAGACCATCGCCGTGGTTATCAGACTCTTTCTGCTTCCAAGTGCAAGTTTTAGCACCACTGCCGCACAAAAGGGTGGAAATCCTGTAATGTCGTTGCGCCATGGGCGAGGGGTAAAACAGAATAACAGAAAGAGAGAGCAAAAAGATAAGTCTACGCTCTCTTTCCATGGCAGATTTGTGGCTGGAGGAAGTAAACTAGGAAACAATAGAAATTGTTGACGTAGCCTGAGGGGAGTCTGAGAGCAAGTTTACATTATGTAGGTGTAGCCAGGTTTCGAATAACTGTCATACTACTGTAGCATCCGGACTGAGAAACACTAACATGTTTGGCAAGTTAGCTGATGGCAGTTATGTTTTCGTGCGATCAACAGTGACAGATGGTGAAAGCGCAAACCTTTTCCTGTCAATCTATTATTCATTGTCTCCTTTTGTTGAGAGCAAGAGCCATAAGAACACATCTCTGTCGCCAAAGAGACCTGATATGTATCAACAACCCATCAACACTCCTACAAGCTGAATTCCATCACACAACCCTAAATTCGAGGGTCAGGCGCCCCATAATGTTCACCCCTCCCTGTTCAAAAGACTTATCAGAAACAAGCCCGCAACACACACACACACACACACACACACACACACACACACACACACACACACACACACACACACACACACACACACACACACACACACAGGCCTCAACAGAGCTTTATCTTTGGGTCGCACAAGCGTCTTTCCTCCCGGCTGACGCTGTGAGTGGCTGTCATTGTGTGCTGACTGGGTATCTGCAGTGGGGTCATCGCCTTTCGACAGCTGAGACTGTTTCAAAAGTGTCCCACACTGATCTGGGGTCTGTGGAAGGAGCCAACCAGCTGGGTAAACAGTATGAAGGGACACAGAGCAGAGAGGCCTGCATGGGTGTTCATACAGTATCATCTTTCGTATCTATGGGTGTGCAACCTCCAGCGCAGTGATATGGGGTCTGGGTGTACCCACCAGTGTGCTTTTCCTTATCACTTTCATACAATTCTCTAACCTACAAGAAGAATAACACAAAACTGGCACTGACATACTGAAGTACTGAAACAACTGCTTGATTAATCACTCAACTAGGGCTGCAACTATCACTTTCATTATCGATTGCCCATTATCTTTCTTGATTACTCAATAATTTGTTGGGTCTATAAAATGTAAGAAAATCATTTAAAATGTGCATCACTGTTTCTCAAAGTCCAGTGTAACATCTTCAAATGTCTTGTTCTGTCCAACCAAAAGGTTTAAAAAACCAAAGATATTCAGTTTACTGTCACATATGACAAAGAAAAGTCTTCACAATTTAGAAACTAGCAATGAAACTAAGAATCGAGTTTTCGTTTAGATTGAACCCTTCATAGCTACATAGGCAGTGGGTCCTCTTCACGGAGTCTGCCATGTTGCTCCGCCATGTTTCCTACAGTAGCCCAGAACGGACAAACCAAACACTGGCTCTAGAGAGAGCCTTTCACATTTTTTACATTACCTGAAGGCCACTGTAGTTCTCCAACACGCTTGTGAAACTGCAGTAACGTGAGCCGCAGAGTGTAAAACCGTTGTACTGCCAGCCGCAGTCTGACTTCTGTTGCTCTTAGAGTAGTGTTATGGTAAGGATGGCCTCTGAGTGAGGCGAATGGCGTTACCACAGTTTTGCACTTTTCTGTTGATCAACTGATTGATTAATCAATTAATCGTTTTAACACCAACAAGCAACAGAAAATTAATTGGCAACAATTTTGACATGGGATTCAACGTTTTGGTCATTTAATAAGCAAAAATGGCGAATACTGGCTGTTTCCAGCTTCTAAAATATGAGGATTTGCTGCTTTTCTCAGATATATCATCATGATTTAAAATGGAATATCTTATGGGTTTTAGACTGTTCATCAGACAAAATAAGCAATCTGTAGATATCAACTTGCAGAACTTGTGACTGGCATTTTTAAAACTATTTTCTGACATGTTACAGACTAAACAAAAATAACTGCTGTGTTCAAGATGTCGTAGTTTTGTACCAGCCAGATCGTCATTCTACGGAGAAGTTTTACAAAAGAACTAGATTAGGACTTCAACTAACAATTATTTTCACTGTCGATTAATCTGTCGACTATTTGTCTCAATTGATCAATCAGTTGTTTGGTCAATAAAATAGTGAAACGTTTCGATCAATGGTTCCCAAAGCCCAAGATGACGTCCTCAAATGTCTTGTTTTGCCAACAACTCAAATATATTCAGTTTACTGTCATAGAGGAGTAAAGAAACTAGAAAATATTCACATTTAAGAAGCTGGAATCAAAGAAATTTGACTTTTTTCTCCTAAAAAATGACTCAAACCGATTAATCGATTATCAAAGTAGTTGGCAATTAATCTGGTAGATGGTAACTAATCGATTGAATTGTTGCAGCTCTAAAGTAGATGTTAAAATAATCACCAATCCCTAAATGGCAAGTGTCTCTGATTGATAGCCTATACAAGAACCAAACTTTCACAGGGAATCAGCGTAGAGGTTAATCTTTGCGTTGAAGCGGTTCTCAGGCCACTATTTGTGCAGCTGAATGGGAGCTGAGTAGTATAGGCTGCAGAGAGACTCTATCTGTCTCTGAGTAATGATACATTCTCATTTCTAAGGCTCAGTCCAATTAAGACGGACCCCGAGGAGAGCTTTGACTCAATTAGTATGGGTCTCCACATTAACCACTTTGGATCCTTCATCACCACCTCAACCTCCTCCGCCTCCATCAAAGCCATCTTTCTGTGGCACGCTGAGAAAAAGTAGAAAAGTGATACTGAAACCTATGTGGCACAAATACATCTACATGTATTTGCATGTTTTCCTCATGCGATATGAAGGTATAACATGGGGTTAGAATGGGTTGGTACATTTTGACAGAGACACTACCGCAGCCATTACGTCTGTGTTGGCACCCTGCTGCTCTGCTTTTTGGGGATTGAATGTCACAGATAGCTGAGCCCAGTCATGTGCAGTTATGCCTATGCAATCCAAACACAGGGAGAAATGCCAAGTCATCATTTCCTGCTGCTGTAGTGTCACATCCTAGTTTCTGTGCTTCTACTGCTGGTGGTGGAGATAAAAGGGGCCTTGGAAGAGTGAGGTTGTCAAAAGAGACAAAACCAAAGATTCGTCCTCATGCCGTATGATTCAATTTCTCCTGACGATGACTTTGTCAGGACGGCATGGGTCAGGGAAGACGAGACACTTTCACCAACTGCTCCGGCCCGTCACTGATCTGCAGTGGTGGTAGTGTCAACATGACATTCTCCGTATGCGTGCAACGGCAACACAAATGTTGGCATCTACAGGTTAACACCAGCATGATGGGAGAGCCGGTGGTGTTTTAGTACCAAATCCTTCATATATCGGAAACTTCTTTTACCCATGAGAGTACTGACATTTTTTGATTGCTAGTCATGTGGTTCCACCCAATCGATTCCCCTGACATATGACTTCATATTCAGCTGGTTAAGAGTATTTTCTATTCATAAAAACAGTTTATCATCCTGGCTTTAGCTCGTGCAACCCCACCCCCTAAATGACCCCGCGGACAGTAAATGAAATCAAGACTTAAGCAATCCCCCCCGGCTCCCTTATGGCTGAATTGAAATGCCACAGTTGAATTTTATTTGCTTTTTTAAACGGGGACATTATCAGTGATAAGCAGATGGGCTGTTGGCATCACAGTGGTGCCACAACCCCCCTCCTACAGCAGAGAGACGCTTCAAAGCCCAGCTCCAGATCTAACTCTTCCTGATAAGCGTTTTGATTATGATATGCATGCCAAACTCTTCAGAGGTGCAGATTAAAATGCAATCTACTGTTCTCTACAAGGGTGTGCATCAACATTTTAGACTTTTTCTCAGCAAAAGCAAGTGTTGAACATTAATATCTATTTATTCTTTCTAGGGCTGTCAAAGTTAACGCGATAATAATGCCAATTAGTTTGAACGGCACTAATTTCTTTAAGGTACTTTGCGATTTTTAGGTTGTAGCGAGCTCAGTTTTAAAGCTAGAGTGAAGATCCTGGCATCATATGATACTACAAAGCCTAAGGAATCCATTGGTACCAATCATGTCACACTAGAGTGCTGCTTGTCGTGAAGGAGGCTAAATAATGTTCCAAAGTTACACTAAATTTTGGTGAGGAACAACTGGCATGGCCATTATCAAAGGGGTCCCTTGACCTCTGAACTCAAGATATGTGAATGAAAATGGGTTCTTTGGGTACTCACAAGTCTCCCCTTTATAGACATGCCCACTTTATGATAATCACATGCAGTTTGGGGCAAATCATAGTCAAGTCAGAACACTGACACACTGACAGCTGATGTTGCCTGTTGGGCTTGAATTTGCCATGTAATGATTTGAGCATATTTTTTATGCTAAATGTACCTGTCAGGTTTTCTGGACAATATTTGTCATCGTTGTTTGTTGTTAATTGATTTACAATAATAAATATATACATACCTTTGCATAAAGCAAACATATTTGCCCACTCCCATGTTGACAAGAGTATTAAATTCTTAACAAATCTGCCTTTAAGATACATTTTTAACAGACAGAAAATGTGTGATTTATCGCGATTAACTATGGATAATCATGTGATTAATTGCAATTAAATATTTTAATCTATTGACAGCCTTAATTCTCTCTGTTTCTAAAGTCTTAATTATCTACTCCTCTGTGATAAGAGTCCTTTCTCTGCAGATTTAATCACATTATCCCGTCAATATTGATGTCAAGTTTACTCAAAGAGCCCTCTGGATCAAGTTTCATGCTTTTCAAAAATAAAACTTGATATCTTGATATAAGCAAGACGCATCCACAATGGGAGAAGAGCTGATGTGCGTAATGAGAGAGAGAAAACCCCTTCCTCCTCTAGCTGGCAGACCAACTATGATGACTGCAGGCCTATACTGTCTCCTCAGCCTAGGCCTGTGCAGATAAGAATATCTGCAACACAATGGTGATGTGTGATAGGAGGTAAAGACATCAGAGACACACTAAAAAGTGCCCAGAATTAACATATCACTGGTGTTTGGTTAAGGCAGCAGATAGGGAGGGCGGCTGATGTTTGGCCTGGGATGGTTGCATTATTCTAGAGAGCGCACTAATGACCTTTGCTCCAAATCAAAAGGCTCCATGTCTATTATGTCCATTACGGCACACCGGCAAATTCCACCAGCAGTTGTGTGCCAATGTGCCAATGGTGGCATCTCTCTTGATAGGTCACACTTTGTGTCAGCTGTTAGGTATGACTCACTGACTGTCAGCAATAAGGTGCATGCCCTCACATATACAACACTTTTGAGGTGAGCCAAATCTGTGAATCTCTACAGAACAGAAATGACTCAGTGCTAGACGGCCCACTGTGGAGAAAGAGAAATGCACTCCTTTTTGGATGCACTAATGGAGGCAAGAAGCTGTCATACATCATTTTTCATTAACATGACTGCTGCTGATTTATTTATTTTTGATTTTATCTTTTATTTTATTTGTATTCTTTGTTAGATATGAAATACATGATGTCTCTCTTTCTTTGAAATTCTGACTAAACATTTCATTGTATGATTTAATTATTAATATTGTTAGTCTTGTCTGTATGTGTATATATGTTTAAATGTAAAATTCACTAAAAAATATTGTTTAAAAAAAAAAAAAACATGACTGCTGCTGCTTTATTTATTTCGTCTTATCTTTTATTTTATGTGTATTCTTTGTTAGATATGTGAAATACATGATGTCTCTCTTTGAAATTCTGACTAAACATTTCATTGTATGATTTAATTATTAATATTGTTTGTCTTGTCTGTATGTGTATATATGTTTAAATGTAAAAAATAAAAAATATTGTTTAAAAAAAAAAAAAAAACATGACTGCTGCTGCTTGGGTGTTGATAAGTGCCACAAATTCTCCCTCTTACTAAATCGATCCTATAATAGGATTAGGGCGGATAGGGTATCACACATGCATAATAATAACATGATGGAAATGATGTGCACCCTCTCTTACCTTGGTAACCACGTTCTGCACAAGTCCTGTGTGCAGCTCAAATGTCCACTCATTGCACTGACACTGCATGTTGTTCCTGCTGGTCTCATTGTGGCTGGTGCCGGTGTAACTTCCATTGGCGTAAACGTAAGCTGGTCGTGCGCCTCCGCTGCTGCTGCTGCTGTTTTTGGGACCGTCTAACAGCGAGGAATGGCTCGCAGCAGCAGCAGTCTGATTAGTCAGGTTCGCCAGAGGATAAATGCATGTGTTGTTCGGCTGTGCGAGGAGGAAATTGTCCGAGTACTGGCTGAATCCGATGAATAACGCCGGGATCCATGTCAGCACGATCAGCTGTTTCTGGTACTTCCCGAATCCCCCGAGAAACGGCAGCACGGAGCCGTCGATGCGTGTCAGCAGGTTGGCCGACGTGGTTTCAGGGGACACGAAGCCGTTCTCCGGTTGATGGTCATCCGTGTCGAGCTGCACCACGGCCATCGCAGTTCCTGTCGTGTAATGCAAAGCCGGTGTGGTTTTGCAGAGCTGCTGCTGCTGCTACTAACCCCCCTTGTCGACTCCACAATGCGTCAATGCCCCCAGCTCCGCCGGTGAAAGCCGTGCGCAGTCAATCACTGGAATGGAAATAAGACGCACCTCTTTATTATCAGGAAGCACTTCCCCTCCGTCTGCCAACCTAAACCCCTTTGCGGGTTATGACTGACTGTCACAAAAGGCAGTGAATTAAATGAAAAAACGACGAGGAATATACTATTTCATGATCATTTCCTGTCGTCTCATTCATCATCGGTGTGTGTCCCTGTCGGTCAGCTGTGGCAGCTATATAGGAAGGAAGGGCTTCCTGAGGGAGCCACAGGTAACACACCTGCCCAAACAGGCTCATCACAGTGTTGTTGACTCTACCCCAACATGGCCACCTGTTAACACTGGGAACCACTTTGGAAGGAAAATGCTCATTCCCTGTGCAGCTGTAGAGCTAGAAAATGAACATTGCCTTATAATTTACATTTTTTTATTCAGTAAAAAAGACACCAGTAGTAGTAGTACTTTTGTTTGTAGGCTATATTTGCATAAATGAACACACTGTGTTGTCATAGTATAGGCTGTCCCCTTACCAAAAAGAAGTTTATTCAAGTGTGTTATTTACTTTTAACCTTAAAATAAGAGAGTACTTTCAGTTTACTTTTTATGTACTTATCAGAAGTATACTCGACTAAAGTATACATAAGTGTACTTAGCTCATACTGACAAGTATACAGGAAAGTCTAAGTATACTTGGCTTATACTGACAAGTATACAAAAAAGTCTAAGTATACCTGGCTTATAGATCTACTTGTACTTCATCTTTTGATCAAGATGAAAAGTATAATTAAGTATTCTTGCCTTATAGGCCTACAGAAAAGAATACTTGGCTGCTGAAAATGAACAGTTCCTTATAACAATTTATTTTTTTTATTCAGTAAAAAAGACACCAGTAGTAGTAGTACTTTTGTTTGTATATTTGTATAAATGAACACACTGTGTTCTCGTAGTATAGGCTGTCACCTTACCAAAAAGAAGTTTATTCAAGTGTGTTATTTTCTTTTAACCTTAAAATAAGAGAGTATATAGGCTATTTTCAGTTGACCTTTTATGTACTTATCAGAGGTATACTCAACTAAAGTATACATAAGTGTACTTAGCTCATACTGACAAGTATACAGGAAAGTGTAAGTATACTTGGCTTATACTGATAAGTATACAGAAAAGTCTAAGTATACTTGGCTTATACTGACAAGTATACAGAAAAGTCTAAGTATACTTGGCTT
>CAKAOH010024605.1:0-33630 GCA_916701665.1 Sebastiscus tertius
TACGACTTTTTTTCATGAAAATTTCGACATACTATACTATGACTTTTTTTTCATGAAAATTTCGACATACTATACTATGACTTTTTTTTTCATGAAAATTTCGACATACTATACTATGACTTTTTAATGACATTTTTTGACTTACTATACTATACCTTTTAATGACATACTAAACTCCAACTTTTTTTCATGAAAATTTCGACATACTATACTATGACTTTTTTTTCATGAAAAATTCGACATACTATACTATGACTTTTTGATGACATTTTTCAACTTACTATACTATGACTTTTTTCATTATATTTTTCGACATACTATACTATGAGCTTTTTCATTACATTTTTCGACATACTATACTTTGACTTTTTATTAATGAAAATTTTGACATCCTATACTTTGACTTGTTTTTCATGAATATTTCAACATTCTATGCTATAAAAAAATCATAGTACATTTTTCAAAAAAAAGTCATAGTATAGTATGTCGAAAAAAGTCATCGTATAGTATCTCTAAAAAAAACAAGGAAAAATCAGTGTAGCATGTCCAAAAAAGTCATTACAGTATGTCAAAAAAATAAAAAAGTTATCGTATAGTTTATCGAAAAAAACAAGGAAAAGTCATAGCATAGTATGTCAAAAAACAAAAAAAAAGTCATACTACAGCAAGTCGAAAAAAAGTAAGTATCGTATGACGAAAAATAAAAAGTCATTGCATAGTTTGTCTTGAAATTCCCCATTACATAGACAGTTTAACACCCAGGCGCAAAGGGACCTTTGTATAACGGTATCAAGCAGCATTCAGTCCGGTGGTCTGTGAGCGTGGTAACGATTGACCTTTTCAATCATTTTTAGATTCTGACTAGATAGGATCCCACAACGCTCCTACGCAAAGATTATATCCACACAAACTTGCAGCATACAGCCTCTTTGGACAAATTTGCATGCTGAAAACAAGAAATTGATACTGTACCTCAGAAAATCGCATTTAAGACTCGATACTTTTTAAGGACCTTAATTTTCGCTGAATTGATATAACAACTTTTAATACTTTTTAAGACCGCCTCTGACACCCTGGTCCAACATCACAAGCTGAAAATCACCAAGCACATATTTTCATCACAGTTAAGATTTATTTCATTCAACATTTCACATTACAAATATTTAAAAATTATGCATACTGTTATAAATAGTTGGCTGCAAACAATTAAATAACATTAGATTTTTCTTTTTCGTTTCACTAGCACTTCTACAGACCAACTCCTAGAAATATGGACATATCCGTATTACATAACTTAATTAGAAAGGAAAATACAAAAATAGGAACTTATAAAGTGAAATGACAATAAAAATTAAGGTGATATCTTAAGTAAAAAATGCTATTAATAAATACAACAACCTTCCCAAACACAGTTAAAAACTATTGAAATCTTGCCATTAAGTAACATCATTAACAGACAAATATTTAAATATTTATTTTCCTTCAGAAAATGTGAACCATATATTGTGGAGCACAATATAGCAATTAGTAAAAACTAGACACTTTAACATATTAAAAGCTTCACCTCAAAAATATAACAAAAATCTGATCAAAATTATAAAAATCAATTATACATTCCAATTAAAAATATACCAATAAACAGCTAAATACATTGTTGACCTAATAATTACAATGCAATCAATCACAGTAGCTTAAAATAAACAAAATAAGCAAATGAGCACAAAACCTTTAATGTTTTAAAAATAACTTCAATTATTTATATTAGTACAAATAGTTTGATTTCTTTTCTTTTTTACAAACACCAGCATGAAAAGGATTACAATAACAGTAGAAAATGACTGTGAAAAACATATTAACATCTTCTTTAATTAAATGTCTGCAATTAAAAATGGCATTAAAGAATTACATTGCAAAGAGTCTTTATCTGGAAAAAGGTTCAAAAGAAGTATTGCACATAACAACTTGAAGTTAACTTGCAACATTTACCACATTCAAGTCTTTAAGCTCCCCTTCCTCCAGATAGGTCTATATAAGATCACCTCGACAGACAGCGGGGATGAGTTCTCAAGTCTTATTAAACAGTGTTCTATAAGGATGCTCAAAGTCCTGCACTGCCAAATCGATTTTAAAGTTACGTTTCTGTCTTGTTTCTCGTCTTATCTCTCATGTGCATCCTGCAGAGGTCTGCGAATGGGGAAGCGAGGAGATCAACACGTGGGGAGGGGAGAGGGGAAGGGGGGTGAGGTGAGGTGAGAGTGGGTTTGGGGTGTCCTTAACAACTTAATAGTTGAGAAACATTTGGTGCACACCACAACAATTAATTTTAATAGCTAATTCATGTACTTGTCATTTTCTCTTTTTTTTGTCATGCATGCTAAGGATTACAATAGGTGCTAGTTGGCAAGTTCAAGAATATATATATACTTTTTTTGAAATATTAAAATATCTAAACACCAAACATCCATTCTTGTGATACGAGATTCAGCGTTTAAGCGTGAACCGAATTTTGCATTCTCCTTATAATAAGTTATACTCCATCTATGGAGAGGAAACCAAGACAGAAGTTACCATTTTCCAACTAGTATAGCCATGTTTAGAGACATTAACATCGATTTCAAATTACAACTTTTTTTCTTCTTTTTTTTATTCTCGCCATGCTGTTATTGACCAGATTGACTGGAAATATCTAGTGTACGAAAAGCTAAGAGCAAGAGAGCAATACACTTTGGTCTCTCCCTCTGCAGATCTGAAGTCGCATCAACACAAGTGCGCACTTAGTTGTAAAGTTTCCTCAGCACTGAAATGTATAAAAAGCATAATTGAAAATAATATATATTGAAATCACTCAACTTTTTTTTTTCTTAAAATGAACATTTCCATATATGCAGATCTCTCAGTAACAAAAGTACAAAAGCTACCTTTCACAATGTGAAAAATTGAGGTATTGCAAAAAGGAGTTTCCCCATTTGTGAAAAATGTGCCTAAAATGACTGTTGGAAAAAAGAAAAAATATTTAGAAAAGTAGTGCATAATAAATGTTTATATGTGCATGACAAAATAATTTAGCTAGAAAACACTGTACCAAAAATCAGCAGGCCATGTATAAAATAATCTTTTTTTTTCATCTCATTTAACAGCAAATTCTTCACAAAGTGTTTTAACTTCTAAAATGCTCACCCACCACACCCACAAAACTAATGTCCAGGGTGCAAAACTGGTGCAACGACACCACGCCGATATGAGGATACGTTTCTCACTAGTGTGTATAATCAAGTTTCTGTACTAACTCCCTGACATATTTAAATGCTCGGCTAGTAGGTTACCACTGAGTGACTTCAAACGTCAAACAAATGTGAGGATTAGTTTTACTTTTTGCTGTGTGAATGTGCACTTTTATGTTAAACTTTCCACAGACCTATTTGAGATAAAAAGAACTAGTGCCTACCAGCGTGCACCTCCATTTTTGAGCTATGAGTGTGAGGCCTTGTGTGTGTGTGTGTGTGTGTGTGTGTGTGTGTGTGTGTGTGTGTGTGTGTGTGTGTGTGTGTGTGTGTGTGTGTGTGTGTGTGTGTGTGTGTGTCTGCAAGCCCTGTTGTTTTTTTTCCACTGGTGTTCTAATGTGTTTTGACTGCACTGTCAAATATATATATATATAAATATATCATGTTCAAGGCCAATCTTTGGTTTGCTGGGCTTGACAGTTAAGCAAAACTGGGTAGAAGTGACAGAATTTAAGAAAGATATATGAAAAAAAAACATCCTTGAAGAAAATGAGAAAAGGAAAATAAGAATAAAAAACGAAATAAGAAATGAGCTACAGTATGACCCACTACTGCACAGCCATCTTTGGTTCCCAAAAAGCCACTGGGTACGACTGACTGTTATCAAGAACAAACTGCATGTGGGTCACAAGTGTGTAGTAGTAGAGCACACTGCAGAGACTATCTTCATTTATGCTTCAAAAACACTGGATGCTGAGTTGGATTAGCTTGGCAGGAGAAAGGATAGAGGGTTCGCCGAAAGGGCAGATCCCTCCATGACTCAAATGTGTGCTGACGATTGGGAAAATCAGATAAACTTTCGTTGCTTCTTTCATTTAAACGTAGCTGACTCTCAGATGCAAAGTAGAACTTTTTTCATTTAAAGACTTGGGAGAATTGCACAAATGCATTAAAAAAAAAAATAACAAAAGGACAGGCATTTCCCGTTCGATGGTAGCCCCGTAGAAACTGCAATAAAAAGGCGGCCGCTTTGACCAGCCTTCTCTCGAGGAGTTACCTTAACCTCAGTCCTGAAAGATCCAAACCCTCGCTACTCTCCGTTAGCTGCTATGCTTAGCAGCAGAGGCCACAGGCAGACACGAGGAGGGGGGAGGGGGGGAGTTGGGCTGGACTTATCTCTTTACCAGTAAGCCTGTCTGTCTCTCCTGTAGCCTCCCTTACGCCATACATTCCCCTAATACACTATACTGTACGATGCTCTGCTCTGTCCCCTAGCACAACCCTGGGTTTGATTACAAAAATAAGGAGGTGATGAAGCAAGTGAGTACAAAACTGTGCCAGTCACATCACACTCTGCCCGTTTGCATCACTTCCCTTTGATTTCTAGTTCTAAGGAAAGGAGAACACGAGCGGGTGTTTTTCTTTCTTTCTTTCTTTCTTGCTTGCTTTTTTTTTTCTCTCGCTTTTTTTTAAACTGTATTCGGCACATTAGCAGCTGAGTTTGAGGTATTAGTTTTTGCATGTCAAAATGGAGATCAAAACCCAAATATGTGTTGCTAAAATTTCGTTGCGATTTTTTTTTTTCTTCAAGTAACATCAAAATATTCGTATGACGTTGGAAATCATAAAAAGAGAGGTTCAAACATTTTGATATGGGAGGGGGAAAGAATCGTTCTGCAGTGGGCCCTCTCTGTTCTTCAAAGTTAATTCAAGATTCAGCTTTGGTTAACTACTAAGGGTCTCATATACTGTATCTGCACTCTTTAAAATTGGAAATAAGTGCACTCTTCTTTAGCAACACCTTTTTTCAATTCACATTTGCTCTGGAGCCTCTTGTATCAATAGAGAACTTAAATCACACCTCTCAGAAATAAATAGCCAATGATAATGCTGTTTCAACAGCATTTTTGCGACTTGGTACAAAATAAAAAAAGCAATAGCTCTGCTACAAAAAAAAAGAAGTCAATCAAACGTCAAATGAAGTGTGTTGTTTTGGGGCCTCTTGTATCAAAATTAAAAAATCAAATGTTTAGAAAAAATATGCCAATTGAATAGCAGAGTACCATATCACACCTCAAACTTTCCTATATATGTATTTTTTTTTTGAGAACTAATAAAAATATTTCAAAAAATCAAACGCATAAATAAAATTATGTTACACATCTTTTTTCCTTGCTGGACAATATTTGGATATAATTCCAGTTTTTCTTTTCTATCTTCAAAATATAGATATATATTAACTTAAAAAAAAATGAGAAAAAGGTTCAGTGAAATTAGAGCAAAAAGGAACCAGCAACAGAAAAGTGCATTTATTTGTACAATGATTTGCGACTCCTGCACTACCTGCCCTCATGCTCCCCTGTTGCCTCTCCCTCTCTCTGTCGTCCACTCAGTTCCAGCGGAAGGAGATGTGACGGGGTCGGTCGCCTCCCTCCTTCACCAGGGGTTTGTGAAACTCTCGTCCGGCGCGCGAGTGGATGGCCGCCCAGCAGTACTCGCAGTAGTACTGCAGACAGGTGACGTTGGCGCAGAAGAACGGTGCAAACTTCCCGCCGCAGCGAGTTCCCTGGCACTCATCGCACAGCTGGTCATCCAGCACGTATGGCTTCACTTCCACCTGCAATCAGAGGTGGGAATCATTTATACTGCTGTTCATTTATACTGTACGTCGTGTCTCTGCCAGATGTTATTCAGCAAACTTGCAGGAAATGAAACAGATGGCACCTGGAAGGTAGAAAATTGATCTGAAAACATGAAAAAAAAGTTTGTATACTAAAGGTATTGTTTAAATTAAAAGGAACAGTGTGTAACAATTAGGGGATCTATTAGGTAGGGAAAATGTTTTTGGCATTATTGGGCAAAAATTCCGTAACAACCTTTCAGTATATTGTAATTCAAGTGTTTTGAGAGATAACTAGATTTCTGCACCTCCTCATGGCTCTGTTTTCAGGCTTTAAAAAATCTAGCCCGTGACGGGAGACTTTGGCCAATCGTAGGTCATTTCAGAGAGCGAGCGTTCCAATTGGCTGTTCATTCAACGGAGGCATCTGTCAATCACTCGCGAACTCCGATCAAACGGTCAAACTAGGCAGCGCTGATTAAATATGAATCAATATTCTGTTACCGTAATGCCTATCCTTTATTATGCGAGAAATAGGCATTACAGATGCTAAGAGACGTCAGGCTCCAGCTCGGCTCTGATTGGTTGTTTTCCTCCGGTCTGTGAAATCTTGCAGATGCCATTGGGAGCGCCGGAGGACACAGAGGCACATGATTTTTTTTTTTTCAGATTACCTGTTTCAAGCACTATTGTCAGGATATAGTGACCGTTTTATAAAAATAACCTTTTTTTAATTATATTTGCTCCAATTCTACCCACTGCAGCTTTAAGTAACTAAAGACAACATAGTATAATTACCTGAAAATAAGAATTATGTTTTTGTTAACTTAGAATAGGGAGCGGGTTCTCTTCGCGGAGTCAGCCATGTTTCTACAGTAGCCCAGAACAGAAAATCTGAACTTTTCCTGCTTGGGCCGGAGTCGATAACGTTACTCACTCCGGAGTTAAACCCCATCGTCGCTCCACTCAAGCCGGCGGGAATCAAGACACGGAAAATCTCTGTTGGTCTTGAGGAGCTGCAGCAAACTGCAACTTCCGCTGTACATAGACTCGACATTCTCAGAGCTAAACTAACACTGAGACTCTGACAAATGACCTACGCTACTCGTACAACAACTGGCTCTAGACAGGGACATTCAGTTTTTGTGTCAGCCACCATAGTTGTTCTACAACACTTGGCACACGGGAGAAGTTTCAATCTGCAACCTCGCCGCTAGATGTCGCTAAATCCTACACACACTGTTCCTTTTAAAGTTATAATCCTTTAGATTTCCAAATCAAACCTTTTTTTGATACCATTTATGTTCTGTGTTTTTTCAGTAATGGCCAATGTAATATACCTTCTGCAATTGCATCTCTAAATAGTAAGCTTTTATTATTAGTGGCGGATTCATTTTAAATATTGCGGTAAGTAATGAAACAAGAAGGACCGGTGACCTGTTGTATGAATAATTGCATGTGACAGGCTCTAAATGTTGAAATGTGTGGATTCAAACTCCCATTTCCAGACCATACTGTACACCATTCACTTGCTTTCCACCAGCTGCTCGGTGATGAGGGATTGTGCTATTAGCAAGTGAATGTCACCGAGGCAATCCGTCTACAAAATTTGCCCAGCAATTATGTAAATGAGAAAGCAGCGTACTATTATTCCAGTATTTCATATCATGATGTTACCTCTCCACGAGCTATTTCTGTTGGATTTCTGGTCACGTTATTTTGTTCACTCACACTCTATTGTGCAAATGTGAATAATATTTGATTCTATTACAGGCCACTGTGAGCTGTGTTGCTGTAATTCCACGGCTGCTGACAACAGTGTGTAAGTCATTGATAGACTTGGCTCCAAAGTGTAAACGCAGCACACAACTGTACACAGTGTGAGTGATTGTAAAGACAGAACCTACACAGTTAACGGGTGAGATTCAGAGTGCATTCTGGATAGAAGTTGTTGATTTGGACATACCAGCCAGCGGACAGCTTTTAAAGGGATAGTTCGGGTGTTTTGAAGTGGGGTTGTAGGACGTACTTATCCATAGTAGGTGTGTTACGTACAGTAGATGACGGTCGGCACACCCCCAGCTTGGAGAAACAGTACCGACGCAGGAGCAAAGCAATATAGTGCTGTGGACGGGGATGGTGGAAAAACCTATTTTAACAACCTAAAAGAAAGGCTCAACCAAAAAAAAAAAATCAATATACGTAAGTGTACGCTATATTTAGAATATTTTCACCGCTTTATCTTGCCGTCAGACAGCCTTTTCCTTCTTTTTTCCGACAGCGAAGTAAACTGAAAGTGAAATTTATCTATGCTCTCTCCAAAGCAAACAAACAAAAACAGTAGAAATACGTTTCACTTATAGTTCAGTTCGCTGTCATAAATTAAAAAAAAACTTTATGTGAACCTTTCTTTTAGGTGGCTAAAATGTGTTTTTCTGCCACCCCCGTCCCCAGCAGTACATTGCTTTGCTCCGGTGTCGGTACTCCTGTCTGTTTTTCCAAACTGGGGGCACGCCGACCATCATCTACAGTAAGTAATACACCTACTATGGATAAGTACCTCCATACAATCCCACTTCAAAACACCTGAACTACCCCTTTAATGTCACTGCAGTGGTGTCATGAAATAATCTGACATGAGATCTAAAAGTCAAAACCCTTAGAAACCTCTATAAAGGGGCTTCCACGTCGCCACGCGGAGTTGTACAACACGGCGATAAGACAACATGAAGCCTATTTTCATGGTAAATTGTTTACATGACGCCAACCTGGCTTGCACTTCTGCCAGAAAGCTTTTATGACGTTAACCAAAATCACCTGCCTGTCATCGCAGCCTCGGACCTTAGAGGCGGCAACCGCTTTTAAAAACACAGCTTTTTTTTTTCTTTTTTTTTTTTTTTTTTATTAAAGGGACCCTGATCCAAGTAGGTGTGAAAGCAGCTGAACTTCAACATTTTGCATCTCAGTAAATGCCCTCCACCTGCCTGTAACCGTTTTAATTGAATATTCACTTTTTATTATTCTGTTATACTAATGAGTGTTCCTGTTATTTTACATCTCATTGCAACTGTTAACAAGGCATTGCTATAAATAAAGCATGTATGCTCATCCGACCTACGCTGTGCTGTAGAAATAAAGGTTAAATAAGGAGGAAGAGACATTGCTTATGGTGCATTTAATCTAAGTCTTTTTTATACTGTTCTATGCTTTCTATTGCTACTTGCACTGATCTTCTAAAATGAATTAACAATTATGCAAAATGTGCTTCCCTTCTACACATTCTATATACAGTGCTGCTTTTTTCAAAATCTAGTAAGACTTTCTCTCTCACTCAGAAAAGGGGCAAAGTCGAGGAGAGTTTGAGAGAAACAGAACAGGAAGTGAGGTGTGGGGGAGACAAATGAAGAAAGAAGGGGACCCAGAGAGGGGAGACCAAAAAAACACTGAGCTCTCTTTTCTTTCCACTCACCCGTTTATCGATTTCTCCATGCTGCAGCTGTACAAAGCGAGCACTGATAGCAGCAATGTAGCTCTGCTGATTAGAGAAGGCGACCCGCCCTGCTCCCTTGGGGTACTTCAGCTCAGGGTCTGTGTCGATGCCAGCGTAGCAAACCCCACCATAGAGGCGGTCCATGATCATAGCCAGCTCCACTGCAAAGGGGTGGGGGAAAGACACATTGAACTAGCCGAACGAAATATTCACAACAACAAGTTTGACGCACAGAAGCGAAAGGCATGATCACAAACAGGAACTCGTGCCCATGTAGCCAGTGAACACAAACACCGAGTTGATGAGGGTTGTTGTTCTGAGAGCTTAAAGCCGTCAACACGGATGGATTAAAGTTAAGCAGAATTTAATGGGGCAAATGTGAGAGTAGTGTCAGCTGCTAAAATGGCTGCAAAACATCCCCAGAAAGTTAATTTACTGTCTTTTGTTAATGAGGGTTAATAAATATGCAAATTGGGGGGGGGGGGGTAACCTTGCAAATTTACAAGGCAGCTTTACTTGTGAAAACATGAAAAATATCAAATGGCAGTTTTTTTTTTTTTATATGTATGTAAATTTAGACCCGAATATTACACCAGGGTCATAAAACATGTAATGCACCACAGGAACTTATGACCTTGGTCATAAACACAACGACAGCGCAGAAGTCAAAAACACAGCTACCAGCAGTGCAGAAACATGAAAACACACATTGTACATAACATTGCTATCAGGAGTTTTTTTTTTTTTTAAAAAGTAACATTCTACACCGCACACAGCGTGCCACAGAGGGTACTTCCTGGCAGGATCAGTGTAGGTCAAAGCCCATCTCAGCGGCACAATGCCTCTTTTTAGCTCTGCTCTCTTAGCAGGCCTAATGTTTATTATGAAGACAAGTTGATCACATTGCAGCGTCGCACCCAAAAGGAGAATTTTGTTTACAGCTGACATTTCAAAGAGATTGGGATGAAATGATGCAGGAGAAGAAGTGAAGGATGGCTACTTAGTGTTGTTCATCCATGACTTACAGTATAAACATATGCAGAGATGGATTGAAAATGTATTAAAGGCTTTTGATAAATGACAGAAAATATGGGAATGTGACAATAAACATATGGGATTCAACCTGTATGCATAATACACACTTCAAATGTAAGTGTTGTCATTATAAACGCTCATTTGTTGGTGGAAAAAGAGTCTTAAAAGGCGGGTCAATGTGCAAAAAGCAGTGACGTAGATTACCAAAGTAAGCTAATCGAAGCTAATCAATAAGGTTGTGAATAATGTGAACGCTAGCGCTAGCTGAGTCAAAGTTAGCTGTGCTGAGTTTGGAAATAATAAGGGTTGTTTTGGATTTTTTTTTTTTTTTTTTTACATTGTATGTATACTGCCGCATTCTGCAAGGTAAAATGACTGTTTTTGTGAATGTAGTCTGGTGGCTTTGAAGAGAGCGATATAACTGCTTCAGTTCCCCGTGGGAAAGGACTGAACTGAAGCCGTAATATTGCGTTCTTCAAAGCTACCAGACCAGACTCCATTGACAAAATAGACATTTTACTTTGTAGGATACGAGAGTAACTACAGAATGATGTAAACACCTAAAAAAAAAAAATAATAATAATAATAATGGACCTGTTTTTTAAATCAAAAGACAAACATAAATGAAGGATACCTGCACGGAGCGGACGAGGGACACCTCCCACAAAGATGGTTTTCCTCGGGTCCAGAGGCTGAGATCCATCCATCACAAAATCACTGTCATTCAGGTTCCACGGGCGGATCTGGACCTGTCACACACAAAACCAACAGGTTTCAGCACTAAATACAGTTTAGTACAAGCTGGTTGTAAAGTCACGTAAAAGTCATGACCGCGAGTTTCGCTGCAGCAAGAGATGTGAGCAGATGGGCGTGTTTGTGTGTGTGTGTGTGTTCCCACTGACCGGCTTGTCTTTGATGGTGGGGCTGGACACACAGAGGTACAGCTTGCCGTCCTCTTCGATGCAGGCATCGATCAAAGCCTGCACTGAGCTCTCATCCTGGAACAGCAGGAAGGCGTAGCCTACACAAAATACAGCAGGGTTTATTCATGCTGCTGGGGACACCATGTATTGACAAAGAGTCATGATGGAATTTAGCACAATGATTACTGTGACTGAACACGACATTCTACATTCACAGCAGGAAGATATAAGCTTTTACAAACAGACAGAGAAACAGACAAACATGGTTACAAAATGCTTCAGATAATAGATAAATACAAAACCAGACTGCACAGATGCACAAATCTGTATTTTTCCTCACACAGAAACACAAAAGACACTGAACCAATAACTGAAACCTATTTTTATAGTAAGAAATTGGATCAGGAATTGGTACTGATAAATGGCAAAAAAGGTATTACAGCTACTCTAACAAAACCGTAAATAATTGTGAGATGAAATGGCGCTGAATGAAGAATTTAACAAACCTTTGGGTGGAAAATAGGATTTGCTCTCTGCTTTGTGAGGCCAGTCCACAAACAGGTGTCCAAAACGCCGGAAACTGGCTGTAATCTCATCTGAAATGAAGCAGACAGAATGCATGCATGCATGTAATTTTCCGATGGTGTCTTATGGTATACCTTGCCCTCAAGTTCCCTATCTTCTATGTTTCCTTCATAACCGAAAATGGCCCAGAAATGAAATCCTTCTTTAAAAAAGGTACAGTGTGTAGGATTTGGGGGCATCTAGTGACCAAGACTGTGGCAACGTGAGCCGCTGTTCGCCTCACTCAGAAGCTATCCTCACCATAATAATTACTTTGGGAGCAACGGAAGTCAGACGGCTGTTTTACACTCTGCGGCTCACGTTGCCGCAGTTTCACAAGCATGTCGGAGAACTACGGTGGCCTTCAGGTAACGTAAAAAAGCAAAAGAGCTAGAGCCAGTGTTTGGAGGAATAAAATGTTACAGCTGAATAGGTCCCTGTCCCAAAACTGTAGTCTCTGTAGATAGAGACACCACCACACACTTCTAGTGGGATCTAAGTGATGATTAAGAGGGATTATTTTTGTATCAGTCTATACATTGTTTTTTTTTTAATTACTGCATATTATACCTTTAATGTAACTACTTTACCTTCATCTATGTCCGGGGGCAGTCCTCCCACAAAGACCTTGCGTGAGTAGCGTTCGACGCGCTCTCCGTTCTGGTGTGGAAAGCAGTGTGGAGAGCCAAGGCCTGCAAGACCCTGATCACCACGCTCATCATCGGGGAAACCATCCTCCATGGGGAAGAGAGAGGAGTGGCCTGAGAGGGAGAAAGAGAGAAGAAAAGGAGGAAAGATTTAGCAGGTCGTTGTTGTCATGGTTATAACCCTAGGGCAGCAGTGACAACTGTACATTAAGTGTACTGTACAGTACAGTTTTCACTGCATTGAACAGTCCACCGGGTGGAAGGGGAAGCTAAGCTAAGTATTTTGTTTAGTCTTGATCTAACATTGCTTACCACGTAATTTAGGCAAGTTAGTAGCATGCAATGCACATTATTAGGGAAGCATTACAACATATTTCTATCTCCTAGGGCACTGTGTGACATTTCTGCTCTAGTGAGAGTGAAATGTTATGAAAATACTGCTGTCTGAAGGAAAAAAAACAAGTATGAATGAAGGGTAACATACAGTAGTAGGGGGTCACGTTAAACTAAAACTAATTTTATAACTGTCAAATTAAAATTAGGAGAAACAAATATAGACATAACCAAAAAAATTGAGAGGTTATGAGTGATGCTTGGCATGGAGATATTGCAGTTTGAAGGTACATATTGGAGTCATTTCCAAAAAGAATTGGGCTGAAAATTAAACAAAAGGTAAGAAATGTACAAAATGTCACTTGATTTACACACGGCCAGCAACTGTAATGTCAATGAAGGACTGGACATGCATGTGGGTTCTCTCTAACAGACACACTTCGTCCTCTCAGTGTTTGTGCAAGTGTTGTGGAGACTAAGCCCTGCCTGGCCTATTCCTGCCCCTATACAACCTGAGCTGCTTTATAAAGATTTATGCAACGGAGTTAGCCTCAGCTTACAGTATGTGCTGTGTGTGAGTGAGGATGTGTCTATAAGTGTGTGTGTGTGTGTGTGTGTGTGTGTGTGTGTGTGTGTGTGTGTGTGTGTGTGTGTGTTCGGCCATGTGCCTGGCCATGTGTCTGTGCTTCTGTTGCAGTGTTTTCAAATCACATACTACACTTTGTGTGAGTCTCTCTGTCTCATTAACTTTCAGCCAAATGTGACAATAACAACTATTGTCTGACTTAACAATCTTGCAAAGTGTATGTGAAAATGAGAAAAAAAAAAAAAAAGAAAAAAAAAAGGCAAGCAGAGTCAAGCACAATGAGAGAAAGGCACACTAAAAAGGATGAAAAGATGCACAAGATCACTTCACAAGCTGGTGGCAAGGCTCGACACTTAAAGACAATCATGCAGACAAAAAAACATGTCACGTCACTGTACGGACACAAAGCGCAGAGTCATTCAAAAAACTTTTAGGAGCGTTCATTTAACAACCAACGCCCTATAACCAATAAAATCACGACAGCACTGCTTCAGATCACAAAGTCAGTCAATATACGGAGACGCAGAGAGCTGAATTTATGCTGGAAGAAGTGACATAATATACCCATGATTATATTTTACCTCGTCTCCTGCTATAATTCCTGGCTGCATGTGGAATAAGGACAAATCAAAAAAGGAGAGGGTGATTATAAAAGATGCATAATACACACTGTACCAATAAAAGTGTCAGGTGCTTCATGACAATGGAGGGATGTTCCCACCCGCCCTCAACTGTGAATGATAATTAACCAGTGGAACTGACACCACTTTATCAGCACCAGATCATAAAGTTGAAGTACAAGTCTATATTTTGAAGGTCTGTAGACACTTGTCACCTGGCTAAAGATACAATCCAAAGAAAACAAAGGACAGATCGGGACAACAGTAACAAAGATTACACAAGTCCTATAACAATAGAAAAGTAACTCAAGTAAATACAGACATCAGGATTACAACATTGGACAGTTGAGCAACAACTGTGTATTATCATGCGCAACAGTGCAGGGAGATTTCCTGCCTTCTAATTGACCCTTTGCTAAGCCCCGCCCCTCCCCGCTGCCACTCTTCAGAAAGAAGCAGGAGGATATATCAGGATGTCAAACTAATTCAGCAGTGAAAACATGTTAAAAAGATAAAAGATAGAAGCTAAAGCCTGCAGATCACAGTGTAAAAGTGAACCACCGTCACCTGGTGATCGAGACAGAACACAAGAAATTAAGGAACAACACTGTTCCTGTTCACTGTTACAATCATTACAAAAGCAAAAGCAGCATGTGTATACATACAGTATACCTTCAATAGCTTGCGTAGCATAGTGCTAAAGCCAGTTAATGATGTGCGAACATACTCTGCTGATGTTAGCTCCATTAGTTTTTACGTAGAAAGGTAATGAATTAGAAACGTACATCTCCTTCCAACCTCTCCGGGTAACTGGTATCACTATTACACAACCTTTAACCATGATTATAGGCTCTACAAAACCAGTCTGAAATTGAAGAAAATCAGGTGTCGGACCCTGGTCAGAGCTGGCCGATGCTACGCTATGATTGGCCAGTATGTGTTCAAGGGGCGGGACTTAGCGATGGGTCAATTACGACCAAGAATCATATTAAAAAGGGAAAGAAGAAATTGTCCAAGGACTGAACCTTGAAGCAGATCATAGGTAATCAAGAACTGTGATAAGATAGTAAGATAGTCTAGTAAACCCATAAACGTCTGCATTAGAATTGAACAAGATCGTGTACAGCCCTGATAATAACAACAGCAGATTTTGTGCAGTCTCACTGACAGAAACAAGACTGAAATTCATCAACTATGTCACTATAATCCAAGCGTTCCCAGTGGTTTTGTTAAGAGTCTGCTGCTGATACAAGTGCAGAGGAAGCACTATTGTGGCTAACGACGGGGGGAAGAGAAATTCTCTTCCACAATAAAACCAAATGAAAGTGCCAGAAGTAATAACAGAGCAGCTACCATCAAGTGTTTCTGGATATGGCCAGCCATTTCACAATATGTGATTTGCACTCCTACAGTCACGCTTCAGACTTTTACTTCCATTGTTTTCCAATGTAAACACAAGCGGCCAAGGAAGGCAGCAGTGGCACCAAGGAGAGAGTAATGCCACTGTTATGTACGTGCACAGCTATCTGCCTGTGTCGTCGATGATTGTTAAACTTGTGTGACCGTGGCAACCGCAGGAGACAGATCGAGGGGAAACAATAGTGTTAACCACTCAGTTTTTTGAAAGCACCATTGTTTCTTCTAAAACCAGACAGCATTACAATCTAAGGGCCCAAATAAAATCCACATATGGCTGTGATGCTGCTTTAAAAAGTGATGTTTCACATTTTAAATAATTCTGTTGGTATGAGGTATGGATATAAAAGGTCACATGGTGCCTTCAAATGAAACTCATGAGCTCGTATTTACAACAAAATGCTTGGCGTTCAAGTCATTAAGTCGTGTGAACACCGCTAATAAGAAACTGCAATATTAAAGTTACTGTCTGTACCACAGAGGCTAACAATTTAGCAAGCTAGCAAGTGGGTAACATAATGCAGTAAATGCAATTCACTTATTATGCACCGAAAAATTACTTCCATGGCCTCCGCCATTTCTGACAACGTCAATAAGGAGACAAAGCCATCAGCAACAATAAGAAGTCCCTGGATGCTATGACCCCATGCTCTCATGAGGAAGCAGACACTAAACAGACACAAAATGGCCGCCATATTGCAGTTAAAAGCATGCTAGAAAACATAATTTGACACCGAGATCACTCAAATCAACCGAGTAGATGAATTTCTATGAGAGAAACCATTAGGTCAATTTGGCGGCCATCGTGAAAAATGGCGGCCATCTTGGATTTTCAAATGGCCAATCGTTTATATTTGCTCAGTGTCCCCCTCTGGACTCATCATGCCAAATGTGGTGCTTGTATCACTAGTTGCATGATTTTTCCACTATCCGCTCCACTTATTTGAAGGAACCAACATTAACTATATTTTTGTTTAATTCATGCCGCGGAAATCAAATTCCATTTCCTGCCTTAAAACATATCTATAACCCATCTAACGTGTCTATCCGCCCTCAATGCGGTCACATGTGTACACAAGAAGATGCTCTTTTTTTACTCATTCAATTTAAGACGCTCACTGGGACATAATGCTTCTTTGCACAGAGCTGAAGTGAAACAAATTAAGATGTGGACACTGGAGAGATTGACCCATCTAAAAACTGTAAGGACACGGAGCGAGGATGAGGAAGAAGTGGCCAGAACACACAAGCAATAATCCTCGGCTCCCTCGCTGGACTTTCCAGCCCAGATGGACATTAACTCTGGGGGGGCGAGGTCAAACAGAGCTAGAAAGAGAGAGGACAGAGAGAAACAGGAAAGCAGATTGAAAGAGAGCAGAGAGGGCTATAAAAAGATGTGCGTGCATGTGCCGTGTGTGTGAGAGAGAGGGAGAAAAATAGATTGGAAGAGATGGAGAAACAAGCTGATAAAACGTTGTGTGGGGGTGAGAGAAAATGAGAGTGAGCGAGAGAGATCAAGAGAAGGAGAAATGCAATCTGTGTACGCTTATGAGACAAAAAGAGGGCGAGGGCGAGAGAGAGAGAGAGAGAGAGAGAGAGAGAGCTGGTGTGTGCAACCTCTGAATCCTGCCTATTCGCTGGCACCATCTGTCTCAGGGCTTGATGACAGCTCCTGACCATGTGATCTCACCATGTGACCCAGCGATCTTGTGAAGAAACTACTGGCCTCTCGTGTTTTACATCCTGGCCCAGGACCAGAAGGCAAAAGCTACAACAACACCATTACACAATGATAAAAGGGAACGAGAGTGTCCAAGGGCAGAGGAGAGGTAGCTGAATATTAAACTGCTGTTCCGGAAACTGCGGCATGTCGAAGGGATTTGCCAGATTTTATTCAACCACTGGGGAGAGAGGCACAGTTGTGTATATACAGTTAACAGGTATTCTTTACTTCTGTGCCATATGAGGAAATTAAATGATTATATATCTTTACAGTATTTTTCAGAAACACAGGGATGAAGGAATATATTTGTAGGAATTAGAGTAAATTATTTTTAAACAGAAGAGCCTCACATTTTGCATCAAAAACACTAAAATCAGGGGCATCATGGCGGCCTACTGGTCTTGGAGGAGGCATAATACCACATAACCACAACACCCCGGTTTGCATCCAGTTGCATGTAAACACCTAATATCAAATCCACAAACATAAAACCCTACACTCAGAAAGAGAGACGTTGACAGGACAAGACAGTTTTGGTGCTAGGAGTTTAGCTAACACACATATAGCTAGTCTCATGCTAATGCAATGCAATTTCTATCTCATTCTTTCCCTCAATCTATCCTCTTATTTCCTGTCAAAAACCACTACGTCCTCTCTCTGTCCATTCATCTTCTTTCATCCATCTTTTTATTTGAGGCACGAAGCGGTATCAACAGTCAAAGGAAAGGAAAGGAAAGGACACCGTGATGTCACCCATTGGGTTTGTGGACTACCCTTTTGAAGCCTCGAGTTCAGCATTTTGTCCGTCGCCATCTTGGTTTTTTGCAACCAGAAGTGACACAAGAGGGTGGAGCTAAGTACAACCGAATGCTGAATATTTTAGGCGACTAAAAATGTTACAATTAACTTTGATGAACTGAAAACACACTGTGGAAGGGTTGAAGTTCTAAGACGAAAACAAGGACAACTCGAAGACCAGACAACTCCGTGGTAGCGACCTGTCAATCACAAGGTAGCCACGCCCTAAAGCATACCCTGCTTTATGGTCTATTTGACTCTAAATAGGACCATAATTTACTAAATGAACCTCCAGAGGAGTCGCCTCCTGCTGGTTATTTGAAAGAATGCAAATTTAAAAGGTCCAGTGTGTAGGATCTGGCAGTATCTAGCGGTGAGGTGAGGAGATTGCAACCAACTGAAGCCTCTCCGGTGTGTTGGAGAGCTACAGTGGCCGACACGAAAACGCGAATGGCCCTCCCTATAGCCAGTTGTTGTAAGAGTAAGTAGGTCATTTGGAGCAGAGCCAGCACGTAGAGTGTGTGTGTACGTGGGAAGTGCATGGTGAAGCGAGAGAGAGAGAGAGAGAGAGAGAGAGAGAGAGAGAGAGAGAGAGAGAGAGAGAGCAGCGGCGATGGGAGAGAGTAACGTTAGCAGAAAAAGTTTGGTTCATCCGTTACTATTGTTGAAACATGGTGGACCCCGTGAAGAGGATCCGCTCCCTATGTAGATATAAACGGTTCATTCTAAGCTAACAAAAAGACAATGATTCTTATCATCAGGTGATTATACACTAAAGAAAACATACTTATTAATATTATATCCCCCTAATGATTACACACTGGTCCTTTAAGGCATTTCTGCATTGGCTTCACTTCTCAGACCCTGGAGTTGCCCCCTGCACCCGACAGAAGTTCACAACTAGGTGAAAGGTCATCAGTAGAAATGCTTGTTGGTTAAAGCTACTTTTAAGAGGCGAGTGTGATTATTTCATGTTGACATTTACAAAGCAGAAGGGCAACTGAGCAGAAACACAAAACTTTGTTGGTTGGATTCAATCCCAGGCAAGCAAGGGCGCACAAGGCTTCAGACGTAAACACTCAAGGTTATCTCACACCGGCCAACTATTTCCACCTGCTGTACTTAGTGTCACCTACACACAGATTCAACAAAGACAAAGTGAGAGTCACAAAAGTCACTAAAACTGGGTGAATCAAACTTTATATACGTCTACTTAGCTGGGCGAACCTGACATGATTTATCTGAGGGAGCATACAGGAACTAAAAATGAAATTTTTACTATATATTTAGCCTGCCAGGTGGGTGCATATTTTCAGATTAATGAGCGATTTTAATTTAGACAGAAGGACAACACCATTTAAAACGTTGATAACCTCTTATAAAAAAAAAGAATGGCAGCTTGACATTTCATCAATTATGTTTTAAAGGACATCTGATCATTTTCCATGGAATTCGTCAAAATAACTATGTATTACATTTTGCACACAAACTCCTTGTGACTTATGATGTTAATCCCTGATTTGTAAATGGAAAACCTGAGTAGGATGTCATACATACCATTGAGGGGCAGAGGGTTGTCTCCTCCTGGATGGGGGAACCCCAGACGACCTGCACAGACACACAGAACAGAAATATTTAACATGATGGGGCTTAAATATTACTAAATGTTACACACACGGAGGGACTTTTAAATCATTAAAGGAAATCCAGAAGTTTTGACGTCATGTCAGTGTAAGGCTGAATATTGTTTTATGCTATGATTCATTATTCTAAACCAAAATGTCTGTTTCAGTAGGAAGTACAAGAGTTTCTATTTTGATGACTGTTAATTAATCGATTAATTGTCAACAATTAAATTAATCGCCAACTATTCTGATAATCGATTAATTGGTTTGAGGAAAGAAAAGGGCAAATTCTAGCTTCTTAAATGTGAATATTTTCTGGTTTCTTTACTCCTCTATGACAGTAAACTGGATATCTTTGAGTTGTGGACAAAACAAGACATTTGAGGACGTCGTCTTGGGCTCTGGGAAACACTGATCGACATTTTTCCCCATTTTATAGGCCAAACAACTAAACGATTAATCGAGAAAATAATCAACAAATTAAATCGACAATGAAAATAATCGTTAGTTGCAGCCCTACTCCAGATAATATCCCATTTTGAGATTTAACAGAAACGCGTCTGTGATAAAGTACAACTCACAAAATGGCAGCCACAAAAATCCCAGACAAACAAGCTGAGGAAAAAATAGCCCCACTATCAGTTAAGCATGTTGTAATTTGGCAGTGTGAGCGTGTTAACGTTCTTGATTATTGCTGCATGTGCGGAGATTTACTTTCGCTGATGGGCAATATTTGAGCAATTCTGCACGCAATGTGGGACGTATTCCAAATGAAAAGCGCAAAGATTTGGATTGAAAAAGCTGATTTGTAGAGGAGAACATATTGGACATTGGGTGTTTCAGACGGTTCATTAAGAGCAGCTCTGTGCGGCTACAACAGATATGAGAACACTGAGTGTTGCTTTCATATCAGTCTCATTAGAGACTACATCTGTGGGACACCGACCATCTCTCTCCCTCTCATCGACCTCCATTTCCGTATGTGTGCCTCGCTCTCTCTTTTCTCTGAGCCTCATATCATACATTTTACATTGAGCCATTTGCCAGGCCCGTCTCGCACACACACACACACACACACACACACACACACACACACACACACACACACACACACACACACACACACACACACACACACACACACACACACAAATGCATGTTATGATGCCAAACAAGCTTCAAAGTTATGCAAGGCCCGCTTGCTGCAGAGGGATAATGAGATGAAAGAGCTGAAATAGTACAACCATTGTTGTTCGGGTACGGACCGCCCTGTGATTGGTGCATTCCGATGCCTCGGTCACATGGAAATCTGCAGGCCCCTCCCCCACACCTCGCCTATTGAGCCCCACAGTAACTCAGTAAATGTGGTGCATAAAACAGAACTAGACCACAGAATCCAGGACGGACCACCCGTGGCTTCGGGAGCTACTGTACTACAGATTTCCATACATTCAAGCACATTCATCACAGTCTGGACATCAAAATACGCTCGTTCTATAAAACGCTCAGTTTAATCATAATCAAATTAGAGGTGCCAACCAAAACCAGATTACGCGGACAAGCTCAATTCCTCTAGACTGCACGGCAGAATTCAACAGTTTACCTCCCTCTGTAATTTAGCTTAGTAATATATGTGTTGATAGGTGCACCACCCAAAATCAAAGTCCATCTGAGCACAACCCGTCATATTGGATTTTAAGAGCCTTTAATAGTCTCCGAGGAGCAAGTGTGCTGGCACGTAAGCACGCCACATCCCTGTGTGTCTGCAGGGTTCTGTGTGCCCGCTCTGTGAACCTTATTTGCAAGCTGCTGGCTGCGTACATGTACAGTGCAGTAACGGTTTAAACACATGCATGCACAAGCACACGCTACACAGTGGTGAGAGTGTGTGTGTGTGTGTGTGTGTGTGTGTGTGTGTGGTGGTTGAACAGAGGGATCCTTTCTGTCAGTCAGGACAATGCTGGAAGCGATTCAAAGCCACTTCTACTGTAGACATTTTGTCTCGCCTGTTCCCGTGCTTCATCGCCGCTCACTTTTGTTCAATATGTTTCTGCTGGAATGAGAGATTTGCGCTCCAGTTTATGTGCATCTAAATGTGCTTATGTACGCATGCTGTCTGTATTTATTAGCCTGTATTTGCGTGTGCATGCCTGTATGTATGTGACAGAGAGCAGAGAGGGAGCAAGGGACAGTTGGCCCGGAGAAGAGTCGACGCTCACAGAAAAAAATACGCTGTAATTATGTTTTTTTTCTTTTTTACTTTGCCGTGAGGGGGAAAAAGGAAAGGACTCACTTAAGTCACTGCTACACTTGGCACAGCAGTGAACAAGCCTGGACTCTAATTATGAAAACAAGGAATAAACAGATTAATATTTTTGAAGCAGGCCAAGGGCTACAGACCAAAAAAAGAGATAAGGAGTACGGGATGAGATATGGCGTGATGCATCATGTGAAAGCAGTAAAGAATGAGTCGCTTTATAAGGACAAATCTGAAGAGGATGGCTGGAGAAAGATCAGGTCAAATGAGAAGAGAGGAAAGATAAACGTGTTGTGATACGATATATTGGACAAAGCGTAGAATGAATTGGAAACATTGAAGATTCATTTGCTGCATCACAAATAAACTCTGCCAGACAAGTCTCTCTTTCTTCCAACAAAGAAACAGAGTTGTGACACAAATGGACAAAGCATTCAACTATTATAAGAAGTTGGGGTCAACAATACTTCATCATTTTCAAAAACCCTGACATGGTTTGATTCCTAATGAAGCGGAAGCTTGTGGGGTTTTCAATTTTAGAAGAAAAACTTGTTTTGTCTTCAGGTGCCAAGCTCTCGGATCTAATCTAGTCGCAGGAATCTGTGCCAGCGTGGCTCGAGCGAAGACACCAAGACATGGCTAATGAGGTAACCTTCCAGTCCTCCTCTCTTAATATTGAGGGAAGATTTACTAAGGTTTGACAGCAGAACATTAGATCACAGCTGGATGTGGCTGAGCCCAGTGGGTGTGAGGCTGAAATAAATACGAGGTGATAGTTAAGTGTCTGGAGCTCAGAGTTTTCACTCATCTTGTTATTCTGGTAGTGAAACTGGTAGATGTGGGCTTCACTTGGCTGAGCCTTTCTTTGTAGAACATATGGGGATATATACATCCAATAAGATTAAACCAGGGACAAGATGTACTATGTTTGATTTTCATTTTCTGCACAATAACATTTAACAGGAAAACAGCATCTTGTTGCTGGTATTTTGACATTATACTCTTATAGAAACATAAGTTAATCAATTTCTGATACTCAGCCCATTAAGGCCTTTACACACCGGCGGCCATTTTTGCAATTAATTCGCACATCAATATATTTTTTTGGACCTGCTGGCAAATATTAGGCGGGGAAAAAAGAAAATTTTTTTTTGGAATAAGGTCGATTTTCAGAGCTTTTGCACCGCGAATAAAGGCATCAACCAATCACGTGCGCAACGGGTTGAGTTTCGACCTATATTTATGAAACAACAACACATAGGCTCCGTAGTCCGGACCAGAATGGAAAACTTTACTTTCACCGTCTCTGCTTTCAACCTTTCAACCAGCACAGACCAGAACCTCTCCTTCCGTTCTTACCATTCACAATAAAAGCCCTAGATATATAAAATTCGCAGGCAAGTATTTCGCATTTTCGTGCTGCAATGACGTAAAAAAAAAAAAAAAGATAGTTGTACAATATTCATTGTCTAGGGTTAGGTCTCGTGATGGTGTGATAAACTACTAAGAAATGCGGTTGACAACTTAAACTCTACGTCTAAATCCTTTTAACTCCACTAAAGCCTTGAAAAATCTAAGGTGTTTCCTTTCAAACAATGATCATTAGCGCAACTACTCCTACAAGCTACTCCCTCTCGAACCAACACCTAATATTGGTCACAGAACTTCTTGTTAGCTAACTATCTATAATTACTGTCAGTTCCGCCCTCTAAAACAATAAACAACACCGGCTCCCTGCTCTATTCAATAATCCATTTCTGGGTTACCATTGACCAATGTTGCCTAACACCATTCAGCCAATAACAGACGTTGCCTAGTCTCGATTAATCAATAATCCAAGTCAGTTAGAGTCTTTTTTTTCAGCCAATTACAAGCGTTAGCTCCTACTTTGTAATGTAGAGAATATACACTCACTTGCCAGTTTATTAACCAACTAGTTTTAGTTTAGGGTACCTATTTCTACTATTTTGTCTTCCCCATTTATATCAATGAGGGTTGTCTACTGTAAATAACAGTTAACACCTCTCAGTATGACTTAATATAGTTCAGCAGCATCACAAGCTACAGCCTCCAAAACGATCAACCTTCACTGAGGTAGGATTTATTGCAGGACTGTTGTATTATTAGGGATGCAACGATACAATACCAATATTGGATATCAGCTCGATACTGACTCAAATAGCTGTATCGGGTATTGGTGACAATGGGGCGGATCTATTCAATTAAATTGCATGTTTATATACTATATACATTATAGACTGGAATTTCAATTCCTGTTTTGACCAATTTGTTGCTGCATTAAAAAGGTTAACTCTTGAATTGTATTTTTTTACCAAGTTGCTGGTGTACGATTTAAAAAAAATTGAGATTTATTTGCAATTAATCACGATTAAATCGTGGACAATCATGCGATTAATCACGATTAAATATTTTAAATCGACTGACTGCCCTAATTTATTTGTTTCATTTTGTTTTACAAAGTTAGGAGAGCAATGTTTAAGTCAAGCCTGATGTCGCATTACACATAAAAGAATGATCCCAGTCACTTCACAGAGAGTGAAGCAGACAGCTTATTAGTTAAACACTGGTATCAGATCGGTACTCGATATCAGCCGATACCCAAAGCCCAGGTGTCTCTATCGGGCCTGAAAAAATCTGATCGGTGCATCCCTAATTATTACACTGCATTAGTTTTAGCTAGGTGTACCAAATAAACTGGCAACTGAGTGTTAGCACGTGTGTAAAAATGCACAACAGTAATCATAAAATCCATATAATCCATATCCAGCAATACAGGGATTTATCCAGAAATGAATCAGACTATCTCTTTAAAAGGTGCAAAGGTACACGTTTAGCCTACATCAGTTTCACTGTTAGATAACAAGCCAAATGTTTGCTTTTCACACTTTTACTGGCAATATGTGGAAAATATGTTCATCGTGATTTGACTTGACGTTAATAGATAAACACCCACAACTTCACACTCCAGGTAACAGTAACATGCATTTGTGTCTATAACAAATGTGCCAGACTATTTGGACAGAAACAACTGCACAACATTGTGTTAAGAAAATTGCTATCATCCTTCAAAATGGGAGGCTCTGCAGCTGTGATCATTAGAAACTAATGATGGCCAACAACTTCAGTTCAGATCAGTGGGAGTCCTTCCATCTCTCTCACAAATCCCCTCTTAAATACAAAGCCTAAGCTTCCATCAGCCCTGTGTTCTCTCTGCGTCTCCTTCTCAAACGGCATGAGAAAAAAAGAGGTCAGACTCGCTGCATTGAAAGTGAGAAAACCTTTTTTGTTTTTTTAATTCAGAGTGGGAAGGAGAGGAAGAGGAAGACAGAGGTGTGAGTTGACCTCTCATATCGTTGTTGATCATAACACTAAAAGAAGACACAATGTCTAGACATCTGATCTGAGGAGGAAGTAAAACTTCTCTGCTAAGGATTGGTGTTAAGTTGTGAATAAGCGTTTGTGAGCAGTTATCACTTCTACCTTGTAGTGCAACACTCTTACCGGATGCTTGGCCAATGAGATACAATCATGACATGCACTTTATCAGAAATGTTTGATGTTAATTAGGGCTGTCAAAGTTAATGCGATAATAACGCATTAACACAAATTTGTTTTTAACGCCATTAATTTCTAACACATTCATTTGAGAGTTTTAGATTGTAGCGGGCTCAGTTGTAAAGCTAGTGCGAAGATATTGTACATCATATGAAACTAGAAAACCTAAGGAATCCATTGGTACCAACCAAGTTATACTAACTTGTCGTGAAGGAGGTTAAATAACTTGACAAACTTACGTTACATTTTGGCAAGTAAAAAACCGTCATGGCCATTTTCAAAGGGGTCCCTTGACCTCTGACCTCAAGATATGTGAATGGAAATGGGTTCTATGGGTACCCACGAGTCTCCCCTTTACACACATGCCCACTTTATGATAATCACATGCAGTTTGGAGCAGTACCTGTGAGGGTTTCTGGACAATATTTATCATTGTTTTGTGTTGTTAATGGATTTACAATGATAAATATAGACATACATCTGCATAAAGCAAGCATATTTGTCCACTCACACGTTGGTACATTTTGAATGGATAAAATATGTACGATTAATTTGCAATTAGTCCCGATTAAATATTTTAAATCGATTAACAGCCCAAATGTTAATTTTTGAAAGAGTAGGGCCAATTTCCATTTTCTTCTATTATAGTATATGTTGCCATAACACTCTGCAATCTATTTAAAGGTGTTTGATAAGATTTTTGGAGACTTAATCAGTATTTTGGAAGTTTCAATTTATAATGTGAAACAAATTTTAAGTGAGTTGACACATGCCACGGGTAAATATTGTGCGCTAGCCATGTATGGAAATATCACTCACATGTGAGCTAAAAATACACCTAGAGAAGGACAGCTAAAGTGGGAAAATACACTTGTGGGTTACACACTCACGTCGTTCATTTCCCATCAAAAACTACATATGAATCATCAGAATTAATGAAATCCAAACATCATTTTGTTTCATCTACGGCATGTCGTTATGTTAGCTTCTATGCACTACGTCTCTGCGGTTCACAGGAGTGTAAAATGTAAATGGTGGTATTGCTAGTCGTCTGCTTAGCGTTTTATGTTCTTGATTGACATCTTCACCTTTCAGGGTGTCCTGCTCGGCCCTCATGATGTCGATCAGGGAGCTCTCCAGCGTGTTCATGTTGAAGCTGTCAAATGACCTGGTGCGTTCCTAAAGAGAGGAGAGAAAGAGGAGAAACACCATTTAGTTTCATTTTTCCCCCCTTCTACAAAGACATGCAGTTTTTACAGTAGGCATGTCGCGGTAGTCACGAGAGAGAGGTGACAGAACGAGAGATGGCAGAAGATTTGGTGTCAAAGCGAAAAGCAAACGCAAACCCAATGAGGTAATCGCCGTGAGGAGGACAGAGCGGTCACAGCCGGTGTGAGCGCATATATCGACTGTCATATTTTCTTGTAAAATGTCCGGTGTAATCGGTTATCAGAGCAACGGGAACAATTAGATTTATCTTCATCTTTTAATGTAATATTGCCTCAATTAACCCAAACTGGACAAAGAGCACACACACAAGACAAGGAGACGGCATTCATCTTCATTTACACCAGAAAATATACTGTGTTGTAAATCTGACTGCTGTGCTTCACACTTTGAAAACAGCCCCAAACGCTCGGGACAAAAGGTAAGCTTTTCATTTTTAAAAAATGAAGATAAAAAAAAAAGGGTTTTCCCTTCATTCTTGCTTTAACCCTTGGCCATTTTAGCCCTGCTTATTTCTGAAAAATACATAAAGACATGATGTCTTGCTTAATTTCAATTCATACTTCTTTCTACACTTGCTTTCACTAAATCCAATACCAAGATTTTCTGAGGATTCAAATCCATGACGGACTCTTAATTTAAGATTCTGCCACTTTTGGAGAGTATTGGCCTAAATAGCGGGAGTGACAAACAAAACAAATTAGGAGTGAGTCCTAGTTTCACATAAGCGGAATCTCAAGTGACTCACTAATATATTCTGCAAACTGATGTAAAAACTGGGATAAAAAGAAGTTGGATAAGTTGTTTTTTTCTTCTGCTTGAATATTCTAGGCCTCCTATTTTGGGGTTTTCTAGCCACCAAACAGGAGCTCAGAGACATCTGTATGGCGCAGGTGTGCGAACCAATTGAGTGACACAAGGATTATTATGAGACACTCCTTTGTTGATTAAATGTCAGCATTTAATTTGCGTTTGTCTTATTGTTTATGATGAGATTATATTGTATTTTTTTAAAGCCTAACCACAATGCCCCTCTTTGTGTGGTTACTGTGTGTTTAACTGCAAATTTAACTGACTAACTAACTGAGCTATAAATTCACTCATTCAATGAGGCAGCATAATGGAAGTCAACAGTAAAACAACAAGCAGTAGAACGAAGAAGCAGGAGCCGAGCCAATTCTTGAGCGAAAGCTTTGTCACCTACAAACAAGGGCATCCTTGGCATACCGACCATACTGGAAATGTTTGTATGCACCAAACACAAAACACACACACACCACACAATGTGTATACGCAAAATAAGCACACACGTTGAAAACATGTGCCCCTAAACACACATATACTCCAAGTGCCGTGCTGATAAGGCTTCTGTTTTGACTCCACCTCAGCCAAACAAGATATGCAGCCTTTGACAACAACTTGTTAACAAACTCTGATGAACTCTTTTGGCTTCCTTCTATCCAAAGCAACCGCGATTCAAGCCGACACTGCTGCTGAAAAACCACAGTATAAAATTCACATCCTCCTTGTTTACATTTACAGTTGGTGCCGAATGTCCTCCACCACAACATCACGCGACCGATTGTCTCATTCCTTCCCTTCGTCTCTTCCCCATTTCTTTTCCAGTTATTCTCCAATGCCACCTTAAAAGCAGAAATACCTTAAAAAAAGTTTTTCTATTCCTCATTTATGCGTCAGAGCTCTCACACTACACAGAGCCAGTGACTCCTCTGGCTACAAGTTGTTCAATAAGCTGAACATCGTGACTGAAGTGTTTAGTCATGATTATTTTTTTCTTTTTCTTGTCTGGTCACGACTGAAATAAACTTTTTTTTTCCTTTCTGCATCACATCCATTGTATCAACCACTTGGTTATGTTAAAACAAAAAAGAAACTTATATAACATCAGCCGTAGAAACCATAGATGCTGTCAAAACAACACTGTGAGCCAGGCTTTAGCATTTGATGTAAACACAGTGATGTATATGCAGTACAGTGTTTGTAAAACACACACGTGAGCAATGTAACACCTGAGTAAAAGTATTTAACCCAGGGACAGGGAGGAGGAGAGCCTGATGGACTATAAAGATGCATGCTTGTAAAGTAGCAATGCCAGAATGCATCTCTCGAGCTCAGTTTTTTGCTACGAGATTTAAGTTTGGAAAACATCCGCTGACAGTTGATCGAGGCTGACGAGATGCTGATAGACCGACCGATCAAGGAACTGTGAGTTTTTAGATGTCGACATGACTCTCACTTACAAAACTAGTGAACAGTAAGGTGTTAGAGATAATACTAAGCAGGTATAGTTGTTCCGATACCGATACCGGTACTGGAAATGCGTCCGATAAAGCCCCAAATTCTGTATCCGCGAGTACGCCGGTCTATGCACCGATCTGATACCATCATTTATTAAACCAGGAAAAAAAAAAACTTATTTAACCAGAATATAATATATATAATAAGTGTGAATATTGCACCCCGCAGGACAAATTAATACACAGGCTGTCCACTGAGGAGACAGCTAAGAGAATGTGGAGTTGTTATTTATTCCTAGCTTCATTTATTGATGTTCTTTGTAACTGACAAGCTGAATAATAAAAGGAAGTTCTTTTGCATTCATTCCCTGTATGTATTTGTTCATGTTTTACAAAGGGTTTAACCTCAGCCAGGACATATAACAAAAGGTAGCAATCATATCACATCCCTACATGGTCAGTTGTAAACAGCTGTTAAATTGTTAATTGTAATAATAGCTATTTATAATTTTTTATGTTGCTGTATCGGATCAGTACTCAGTATCGGAATCAGTATCGGAAAGGAAAAAAAATGGTATCGGAACATCTCTAATAAGCAGGTGTAGCAACAGTTTACATTGAGGTCTATTTTACAGCCGACCCTTCTTGAAAGCACATCTGTCTCAAGCTAGCAGAATGTGAAAAGTGGCAATTAAAAATAACACATTAACATGAAACAATACGAGTAAAGCCTGACATTTTGTGAAAGCCTGTTAATTAAAGTGAGTAATGAGAAGTCAAAAGAAAATCTACAATTCTGACAAAATAATACATCATTTGAATGTGGAGTTTTATATCAAATTCACCTCTTCTGAAAAAGTCTGAAAAACATCAACGCTGCGTGATCGGCTCTGTCCTCGGCCTGACTGATAATGGACGGGGCCCTTGCATAACAACAATTACCCAACGTGTCTGTCAACCTGTGAGTAACCTATCTGCACAATCATTCACTCTTTCTATTCACTGTTTTGTCTTACCAACAAAACGCATCTACGCATAACCTCCCTATTATAAGTACTCATTTATCCAGCAACCGGGTCACACCCTTGCTACAAACATTTAGGCCAATGTCTGTGGAGAGAACGATCTGAAAGCAAAAACCACCTTGGGAAGAAAAGCTTACAGCATACTTTGTTACGCCATGAACTCCACAGGGGTCAAATGCTAAAGGGTTCAGAAAAACAGGCCTGCGTCAGTGAACCATATGACCAAGGGTTGGGGCATGCAGGCAGGCAGCTCCCTTTTTCATCTACTGTCTGGTGTCTGCACTGGCTCCCAAAATCTAACCCAATAGCTACTTTTACTATCTGATCAGCCAAAGAGCGTGGTTGCATGTCTGGCACACGCACAGCCCAAAATCTCCAGCTGTAGCCAAAATTTTTACCAGCATTTTGGCTGGTGTAGATTTCCCACACTGACTGCAGAAACATACTAACACAGAGATGACATTGTAGAAGAACACACCCAGTGCACACTCTCTCCCTCAAAACAAATATCAACACAGAGATATAGGCCAGACTAGGTTGACTATTTTCTCATATCCGCCTCGGTATCTTATGTGGACTTAGGCTATTGCTTTAGGTCAAATAAACCAAACATTCAAAGACAAGGGAAGCAGAAACAAGTGAAGGACTGGTTACTATGGGAAGTACACACAACACAACTAGTGAGTATATTGGAGGCAAGCACGTAAACAGATTACCCAAGACAAACACAGATAGATATAGCAGCAGAGTGCAATATTTCTGGTATCTGCCACATTTCTGGTAAGCAGAAGCTTTGGCTGCTTTTCTGTTTTAACAGCTTCAAATATTGAGTGTTTTCATTGGGTGTCATTATTCTTTATGGTACCATCAGACATGCCCACTTTATGATAATCACATGCAGTTTTGGGGCAAGTCATAGTCAAGTCAGCAGACTGACACACTGACAGCTGTTGTTGCCTGTTGGGCTTGAGTTTGACATGTTATCATTGGAGTATATTTTTTAAGCTAAATGCAGTATCTGTGAGGGTTTCTGGACAATATTTGTCATTGTTTTGTGGTATTAATTGATTCCCAATAATAAACATATACACACATTTGTAAAAAGCAGCATATTTGTCCACTCCCATGTTGATAAGAGTATTAAATACTTGACAAATCTCCCTTTAAGGTACATTTTGAACAGATGAAAAATGTGCGATTAATTTGCGATTAATCATGGGCAATCATGCGATTAAATATTTCAATCGATTGACAGCCTTACTACAGATATATTTTGGCTGACGTAGTACAGCAAGGTAATCCAATTATAATGTTTCAGGAGAATAGGAATTCATTTTGTGGCTGATATGGACTCAGTATGGCGGACATGAGGCCTGGCTGGTGCTCTGCAGTTGCTAAGCATTAGCCTGGAGAGGTGCAGAGGGTGATTAATCATCACATTCGTGCATCCTTCTCTCTCTCTCTCTCTCTCAACAACTGGCCAGCTGACCAGCAAAGTACTCATCCCTGACAGATTGCAGGGCGTGCACAAATACACACACACACACACACACACACACACAGTCATGGTCACTCACACAAACAGATTAGCTGCAAGCAAGACACACATCATTTACAGTGCAGTCCACCTCGTATGTATCTATGAAAGCTTGCCCATACTAACCCAAGGCCATGGGTATAAACATAGAGGACATTGCAGCAGTACATACTGTATTATTTGCGGGCAAGAGTGAAATACAGCCCAGTATACGTGGGTAAGCAAAAAAAACTGTGACTGTCAATAAAAACCTGCATGATGGATCGATTTGCATTATACAGCGTGGCAAAGTGCTTCTACCGAGCCCTGTCGCCATTTTTGAATGTTTGACCCTGGATCAACAAATGCGTACTGAACTGATCTAAAAGTACCGGGATTAAACAAGTAGTGAATGCGTCATCAAATTTGAAATGATCACTTTGAAAGGAGGCAGTGTGCTGTGCGCTCAGTGGATCAGAGAATGTGCACACATAAAAAGAAATCCTGTGTTGGCATTGTGGGAGGCATGAGCTCTGAACTGGGCTTATTATTACATTCAATTACCATGACCTGTAGGTTCATTTATCCGTGTTTTATAGCAGGGATGCACTTTTTTAGTTCTGATACGGATACTAATATCTGGGCTTTGGTTTTTCGTAAGGCATTAGGCTTGACTTAAACATTGCTTTCCTAATTTTGTTTAACAAATCATCACAAATAAATACATAGCTACAAATTTTGTGAATTGATATTTATTACTAAAATAATAAATTGTATTAAAATTAACAGAAATTACAATTCAGGTGTAAGCCTTTTTAATGCAGCAATAAATTGGTCAAAACTTAAACAGGAATTAAAACTCCGGTATATAATGTCTAACATATATAAACATAGAATTGAATTTAATAGATCGGCTGCCTTGTCAACGATACCCGATCCAGCTATTTGAGTCGGTACCTGCCCGATATCTGATCAGACATTCTAGTCAACATTAAGTACGTACATTTAGTCTGCATGAATTAGTTTCTTCCTGTATGGAGTAAGACCTACACTATGTGTTCTCATACAAACAGCTCATCAGCAACCGTTTTGATAAATTTTTTTTTATCATTTTAGGGTTTTTTCAAGCAAAAAATGCCAAACATTTGATTGTTCTAGCTTCCCAAGTGTGAGGATTTGCTGAATTTCTTTGTCCTCACATTATTTTAAACTGAATGTCTTTGGGTTTTCAGCTGCTGGTTCGACAAAACTAGACAATTTGATGACGTGAACTTGGGCTCTAGAAAATTGTGGTGGCCATTTTTCCTTTTTTCTGACGTATTATAGACTAAATGATTAATCAAGAAAATAATCAGCAGATTAATGTACAGTATAGTGAAAATAATAGTTATAATAGCAACTCTACTCTTTAAAAACACAAAATCATCTTGAGATAGGGCTGGGCGATATGGAGAAAATCAAATATCGATATCAATAATGCAACAATATTGTAGGGTTGATCAGTTGTGCTTTTACAAAATATTTACACAATGAGATTTTTTATGAATAATCATCAAAGGTAAATAATAGAACAGCTAGAACAGTCTGGTAAGTTAAGAAAATGACATCCCTTTACTGTAATGCACCCTTTAAAACCAGGAAAAGACACACTTATGCCATTTTTCACAATATTGATATCATTTTTGATATATTGCCCAGCCTTATGGTGCAGTAGGATTTTTTCGGTTTTTCGGATGTGTGAAAATATTTCGACATCCCCCTCACATTCATTTGTGGAAAGGCTGATGTTTTTTCCCCTTATTTTTTGTGCATCCAATCACAAACCCCCAAGACAACAGAGAGAAAGAGAGAGAAAGAGAGAGAGAGAGAGGAAGCCCAAAGCAAAGAAGGGAAGGGGAAAATGGCAGATGAAAGAAAGGGGATGATGGAGAGAGGGAGAGCGAGTCGTGAGGTAAGGCGAAGTAAAAAAGAGAAGAAAGGAGGGCAGGAAAGGGAAGCAGGTTGAGCTTTTGATGGTTGCGATTATGTTTCTTCCTGGTCAAAGTATTTCAAAGGCCTGCTGTGACATTAAATACCCCCAACTGTCAAAAACAACCTATTACCCAGTGTTAGCTGAATGGTTGGTGTGTGTGTGTGTGTGTGTGTGTGTGTGTGTGTGTGTGTGTGTGTG
>CAKAOH010024605.1:33650-62580 GCA_916701665.1 Sebastiscus tertius
TAGCTTTCCAAATGTGAGGATTTGCTGAATTTCTTTGTCCTCACATTATTTTAAACTGAATGTCTTTGGGTTTTCAGCTGCTGGTTCGACAAAACTAGACAATTTGATGACGTGAACTTGGGCTCTAAGAAATTGTAGTGGCCATTTTTCCTTTTTTCTGATGTATTATAGACTAAATGATGAATCAAGAAAATAATTTAGTCAGATTAAATGGTAAATGGATGGACAAACGCTTTACAATTTGTACCTAGACGTTGCCATAACAGTGCCCCAGCTTGTTGCTCACTCCACATGCACCTAGTCACCAAATAGCTGTCACACATCAACGATAATCTATACAAACCCCCACATAAAAACTCACAAAATGAAACAATTTAAAGCTGCATTTGTTTAACTGTAAAGTGAAAAAAAAGGGGTTGAAATAACAAAGTGTATCAGATTGCTTGCAAAGCGACGCAGCCTCTCAACTCTTGACAGGTTTTAATGACAAATCTGGACGTAAAGAATGATTAAATACATCATGCTGTGGGTGATTAACTACAACATTAATCTTCCATGTCACCTGCCTGTTAATGAAAAATGGAAGTTGAGAGAGGAAGGAAGAGTGGAACAAGTAAAGGACAAGAAGAAATGGGTGCAGTAGGGCCGGGCAATATGGAGAAAATCAAAAAAATCATGACATTTTTGATGAAATACCTCAATAATCGATATATAAATAATCATCAGTAATGTGGATATAATGACTTAATGGGTAAAGGTAAATAATAGAACAGCTAGAACAGTCTGGTAAGTTAAGAAAATGACATCCCTTTACTGTAATGCAGCCTTTAAAACCAGGAAAAGACACACTTATGCCATTTTACAATTTTTAAAATGTAGAACGTTATCTCGTCTCATATCACAATATTGATATCATTTTTGATATATTGCCCAGCCCTATGGTGCAGTAGGATTTTTTCGGTTTTTCGGATGTGTGAAAATATTTCGACATCCCCCTCACATTCATTTGTGGAAAGGCTGATGTTTTTTCCCCTTATTTTTTGTGCATCCAATCACAAACCCCCAAGACAACAGAGAGAAAGAGAGAGAAAGAGAGAGAGAGAGAGGAAGCCCAAAGCAAAGAAGGGAAGGGGAAAATGGCAGATGAAAGAAAGGGGATGATGGAGAGAGGGAGAGCGAGTCGTGAGGTAAGGCGAAGTAAAAAAGAGAAGAAAGGAGGGCAGGAAAGGGAAGCAGGTTGAGCTTTTGATGGTTGCGATTATGTTTCTTCCTGGTCAAAGTATTTCAAAGGCCTGCTGTGACATTAAATACCCCCAACTGTCAAAAACAACCTATTACCCAGTGTTAGCTGAATGGTTGGTGTGTGTGTGTGTGTGTGTGTGTGTGTGTGTGTGTGTGTGTGTGTGTGTGTGTGTGTGTGTGCATTTAAGGTGCAACAGGGTGACAGAGGCAGGGGTTCCAGCAGTATTTGCACTGCTCGGGGATTAGACTGAACTGACGCCTTTGTATGCAATGAGCTAGGGCTAGGCTAAATACAATATGACACTTCCGCGTAGACTCTGCTTTGTCCTCTTCCTTTGTTAAGACACATGTGCAGAAGACATAGGCCAGGGACTAATTAGGGCTCATGCACTCATGGGCATGTGCTTACACACACACACACAATCACACACACACACACACATATATACACACATACACACAAGCTCTCTTTCTTCCTGTTTCAGAGTGTCTGTCAAGGGTGTGAGAAGGGCACAATGAGGCTGTATGAGCAGCAGAGTTATGCGCTTGCCAGCACGGCTCAGGCCGCTCATTAGTCTAAAAAACATTTCTCTCATTTAACACCAGTGTCACAAGGACCAGAGGTAATGGCTGAAACCTCTACAGCTTGAGGGCTCGGAGTTTTTGTTTGTAGACATGCACGCAAGAGAATTAGCATGCACACATGAATAAGGGGAGGAAGTCTACCCTGCTTCAAAGTAAACCCGTCGGCCTCAACATGATCCTGTCTTCATCATGGAAGTGTCATGTCAAACACAGGCACTGACGACCACTGTATGACTTCTGATACTTGCGGTCATGTCGATTAGATGGCCTTTCAAATAACCAGAGGTTAAAAAGGATGCAGGAAGCTCAGGTCAAAACAACAGGTGCTCAACATTTGTTTTCCACTGCAGGCCTGAAGAGGTAGTTTAATAATGTACCTTCATATAACAGCACTGTGTAAGGCTGCAGTGTATCTAAGCTACACAAACAGTGAGGAGGGAGCCGTAACCAACAGTTACCCAGGTAGCTTACTGAGACAATATCCTGTCCTGGCTTTACTCGCTTTCAAGGCCCTGCAGGTCTTGATCTGGTCACAGGCCAAATTTACCAATCTGAATGAGCCCAGTACACCTGACAGGGCAGCAGGCCTCTGACCTTGAATTTCACAGGTCGAGGAATTAGGGAGCAAGGAAAGAGAGGAGAGTTTGCATGGATTATATCCTGGTGCTCCGGTTTCCTCCAACAATCCAAAGAGTTTAGGTAAATTAGCGGCTTTAAAATTGCTAGGGCTCTCAAAGTTAACACGATATTAAAGCAAATTTGTTTTAACGCAATCAATATTCCCAAGGTTGTAGCAGGCTTAGTTTTGAAGCTAGAGTGACAATATTGGCATCGTACAAAACTAGACTAAACTTAAGGAATCCATTGGTATCTACCATGTCATGCTAGTTTGTCGCGAAAGAGGTTAAATATCACTCGAAACTTGTGCTACATTGTGGCGAGGAAAAACTGTCATGGCCATTTTCAAAGGGGCCCCTTGACCTCTGACCTCAAGGTATGTGAATGTAAATGGGTTCTATGGGTACCCACGAGTCTCCCCTTTACAGACATGCCCACTTTATGATAATCACATGCAGTTTTGGGGCAAGTCATAGTCAAGTCAGCACACTGACAGCTGCTGTTGCCTGTTGGGCATATTTTTTTATGCTAAATGCAGTACCTGTGATGATTTCTGGACAATATTTGTCATTGTTTTGTGTTGTTAATTGATTTCCAGTAATAAATATATACATACATTTGCATAAGGTAAGCATATTTGCCCACTCCCATGTTGATCAGAGTATAAAATACTTGACAAATCTCCCTTTAAGGTACATTTTGAACAGATAAAAAATGTGATTCATTTGTGATTAATCGTGATACGTCATGTTTTAATCGATTGACCGCCCAAAAAATTGCCCACTGGTGTGAATGTGAGCGTGAACGGCCTCTATGCGTCAGCCCTGTGATTTGACTGACTGGCGACATGTCCGTGGTGTACCCCACCTCTCGCCCAATGCCAGCTGGGATTGGCTCCAGTCCACCCACTAACCCTCAACGATAAGCAGGTATCGCTAATTGATGGATGGAAAGGAATAAAAGCAAGAGAGAAGAAAAAGAAAAGCAAGGAAGGATTTCCTGGCATTAAAAAACATACACATTTCTGGCCAGAGGCTAGTTACTAGCTGACCAGTGTATTAGCAGTTAGTGTGCCTGGCCTGGAGCCCATCCCAAATATTAAAGCTGCTCTAATACAGCAGTGCCCCTGCCTGCTGCAGCAACAGCCACGGTACTGGAACATTTTCTCCCTGTGTGCCATGGCGTTGCACACCACTTAGGATAAAATATCCATCAAATGGCATATGGCCTTGCTCTCAAATTGCATCTACACATTTGCTCATATACACACAAATGAATGTCATGGCCTGAGGCAATTACAAGATAATGCAAAACTCTGTGAATGTGGGCAGAGGGGGAGAGAGGGATCTTCGCTTTAGCAGCTAGCTGTTGTAACATACCTCACCGGTGACATATTGCTGTTTCAATGTGCGTTCCTATCTACTGAATAAGCTTCTAACGGCAAATGTTACAGAAGTGCTACTTTATGGGAGTAAGCCATCTGCATTGTCTCTGTAGAACGGTGTGTTACAAAAAGATCTAATCCAAAAGTGTACAAAGAAACTGATATTGTGATGAACTACATTTGACTGTACACAAGCAGAAAAAAAATGGGAATGCGTTGTGTCGGTGCTAAAATGGAGACAGTTGGAGAGGGCTTATAGTGGAACAGTGTGACAACAGTTCCTCACGGGGTCTGTTTAGTTCAGAGTTACAGGAGCTACTGTATTTCAATTACCATACCCGGGGGGGGGGGTGTCTTGTGTAAGACAACATGTGTCATCAGTCATCTGAACAGTGCGTGTCCTCGACAAGCCTTGACAAAACCAGTACCGTATTTTAAAAAGCAAAACAAAGCTATCGATCTAACGGTTTTGGTTACTGCAATCAGTAAAATGCAATAAAATGGGAATGAATGAAAATGAAATGGCCTACAGATCTTAAAAACACCGATGAATAAACTTGACAGTTGGCTGCTTGTGTAATAATGCAACAGTGGTTTCTATAGTGACAGCTTCAACGCTGCAACTTGATCTATACGCTCACACCAAAATGACACATTTTCCAATTCAACTACAGGGGTGGTGGAACAGTACCATCAGTTTAGTTCAGAAAAACACACGATATGTGGTTCATAATTTGATATACTTACAATATTCTTTTACGAGCACGTCACACAGAGAGACAATACTTGTTGTCACAGCGAATATCTCTGCTGTGAGACGGGGAACTTGTCCATTGTATATCAACTCAGACCTATCAATTACAAGTCCAATAGTTTAAAGGTGTCAAATCATCATTTCTTAACATATATATCTAATCTAGACCTATATTATCAATTCCTTGTCCTTTGTAAATTGGTTCTACTTACATAATCGGTCTCACAGACGCACACGGTAAGGCCATTCTGTGCCCATCCTCCATCTGCCCTTGCAGTATCATGAGGGCAGAAGGACAATGCTACTTTGGCTGAGCTGATTCAACCACAACGAAGAGCAACATACTGCAGCTAAAGTAATGCAAGCTTTAGCTTAAATCCGACATGGGGACGCAACAGGAGGGACTCTCCGCTTCTCAAAATGGACGCAGAAACACAATTCTGATAGAAAGAGAGTTTGCTAACAGAGTGAGATGCTAGTTGCATCTATTCCCTTCTTATGTAGCATCTTCCACCATTTACTGTTGCTAAGTACGTCGTAAAATTTCATTTGTAAGAGTCAATTTTACCACAATATGACTCCGTAATATTAACAAGGATTAGGCCCTAATAATTTGAAACAGGCCAGATATGAACCTGACCCATGACTACCTACAGCAATTAGGCTGTTAGCTTATGGTAAATTGCTGCTCGGAGGTAAGCTTTGCTACTTATTCAGCAAAAATACATGTCTGGACATGTCAGTGCAACATCCTTACTGTTTGACCCTGTGGTGCACTGTGAGTCATTAATTGCGAGTAGAGATAAGGAAACGCCTGGAAAGGTCACAACAAGCATCCCTTTCTAAATTATAAATTCAGCTAATTTGCTTGTTTAGAGGATTTTAGTTCATTACTGAAGAAAATGTCCTATTATGACGTTAACTTGCCCAATGGATGGGCATGGCCAGGAAATGGAAGTAGCCCCTCACTGGTGGTCTCTAAAGCCAATTAGTAATGCTGTTAGGCTATTGACAGACAGCTGAAACAACACAGGCAAACAATCATTCAGAACATTTAATACTGTCTTCTCCATCCAAGAGGACATTGGGAACTGATGGCAATCGAGTACCTATGCCTGACCACAAGTTAATTTGACAGAGCAAAAGGAGCCCCGTCCAAAGGTAAAAAGGCAAAGGATATGTAAAGCACTTAAAGAAGCCTTTCATCAGGTCATAAGGGCCTAGCTGGGGCTGTGGCAACCTTCCTCCCTTCACCCCCGCCTCCTTGTAACAACCGACACAATCAATCATGAGCTAGATCAATAAAATGAATTTATCTCCATGCTCCCTTTACCTCTTTCCATCAATCCTATCAGCTGTTTTCTCCATGTGATTATACAATTATTCAAGCCATCTTCACTATGAGTGGACCCGGGCGGCTATCAACGCTACACTATGAATAGGCTGGCATTTTGAAAACGAGTTGCTAGGCTATGGCAGCCACAACCTGGGTGATTAATAAAGCGATAATCCTGAAAAATCATTGGGCATTACGCTCGGGCCATAAATCCACAGTGGTGCGGTGTTTTTTTTTTGCTTCTAGATGGAATAAAATCCCATGATGATGTCTTCCTGTTCACTGGTGTATCTCGATTTTTCTTTACATCTCAGTCTCTTTCGTCTTTGGTCATCCGTTCCCATGATCATTCGCCTCGCACCCTCTCTCACTTTACCCATTTCCGACTCCCTCTCCTCATCTTTTTCTCTCCCCCACCTCCCCACTTCTCACTCCAACCCCCCAGCTCATATACGTGGCACACACCACTGCAGTGACAGAGCCACATTAGTCATCATCAGGGACATACAGCTGTGGACGTACAGAGCCCAACGACTGATTTCTAAGCTAACACAGTAACAAATGCATCATGTAAATCTATACCCACCCCCCACGTCTAAAAATAGCTGCTGCGTATACGACATGCTGTAATAAAATCTTCAGCTAACCTAAGTGACACACTGATGTTTAATCATTCAGGCAGTGCACACACAAAAGCAAGAACAAACACACAGCGCACACACGTGCTTAGATACGTAATAACAGACTTATTGCTAAATCATACAATGAGACCATCACAAGAAAACTGACCTGAAAGGGGAAGATGTTATCACTGCGGCCGACTCCATCATCCATCCAGGACTTGGGGTTGAAGCCTGCGGGACTGTTTCGAGGGTACTTCTGGGATGCCACATGGTTGTTAGGGAAGGTCTTCTTCAGTGGAGAGATAGAGTTGATGGGGGTCATCCCGCCGTTCAGCCCTCGGCGATAATCTCTGCCCTGAGACCCTCCCCAGCCGCCGCCGCCACTACCATATCCTCCTCCGGGACTCCAGGAGGTGGAGGAGCCGGGAGAGGGAGAGGGGCTCTGGTAGCTGGCTGGACCCCAAGGGGACGGGGGCTTGTTCAGGCTGTTGGACAAATGCGGCAACTGGCTGAAAGCCGGATTCCTGTGCGGAAAGGGCGGTGGAGGGTGTGGTGAGGCCGGGGAGCGCCGATGCTGCTGGTGTTGGTTGTGGGGGTGTTGGAAGTGGGGGTGTGGTGGGGGAGCCGGGTGGTGCTGGGACAAGGCCGCCGCTGGTCCGATCTGTGGGGAGAAGTTCCCGCCAAACCCTGGACTGACATGGTGTGAGAAGTTCTGGAACAGCAGGGGCCCGTTGTTGGCAGAAGCCGGGTTGAAGAAGCTGACGTCCTCATTGATGATGGTTGATGGCGCCGGCGGGATGGCAGCTGACCAGTTGTTGAAGCCCGTAAGTGATGACGAGGTTGTACTGGACTGGACCGGGCCAGTTCCCCCAAGACCAGACGTCTCCTGGTAATCGAAGCCCGTCAGGACAGGAGACTCCAGACGTAACTGCTTCTCCTTTCCGTTACTTCCGTCGGACGTGCCGTTGTCTGTCTTGGTTTCATCTGACCGGGCTTTTTCCAGTTCTGAAATGATCCCACCGCCACCACTCCCACCCTCCTGGTGACTCCCAGGGGACAACTGCTGCTGCTGCTTTTCTTGCGTTTCTTGCATTTCCTGTTGCTGCTGCGCTTTGGGCTTCTCTGGGCCCCCCAGGATTTCGTCTTGCACGCTGCTGTGGGTGGCAGAGGCAGGGAAGAGCCAGGGAGAGCCTCCCGTGGTGCCATTCCCTGCGGCTGTGGTGCTGTTTATGAAAGCAGCAGGGCTCTGCGACACATTTTGGTGGTGGTGTGGGGGCTGCAGATGCGGGTGGATTCGGACCGGGAATGCAGACTTGTTGCCAGTGTTGTTTTGAACTAGGACTCCGAACCCGTAATCCCCCATTTGTTTTCTCCCCCCACACACAAATGCTATCCCGTGATCGTTTGGTCCTATTGAAGAGAGAAGAGCACACAGGATGGCATGCCCTGAGTTAGCAGTCGTGCCCCTTCTCATTCCACTATAGATCAAGGGATTTAAAAAAGGTGATGGACATTTTCTAGTGATATAAAAGATCTCTGTTTTACTCCCTCAGAGATTCCTGGACATATGATAATCACACATCACACTGTCATGAATGAGCTCATTCTTGACACTGAACAATCTGACCCTTATTATGACTCTGGAGCAGTTAAAAAAAAAAAAAAAAGCCCAACCAGTTTAACATTACATCTTTAGCTAATTATAACCCCGTGACGTTGCCAGCTTGTTAAGTCTTCAGCTGAGCTGCTGGCAGCCACCAATATATAGCTGGAAAACACACTGCTGCTGTGTGTCGACACAAAATCTCCATTTGGAGACCTATTTTCTCACTGCAAACCAGCTGACAGATAGTGAATCACCCGCAGTGTAACCTCAACGACATCACAAACATTTGACATCAGCAAAACATTCATGATTGTACATATTATTAACAATAAACCGTGTTAATGTTCAGAGGAAAAAAAACACTCGACCTTGTTTGACAGCTGTCACCAGTCTGTGGTAGTCCAACCTCGAAATATATCACATATAAGTCATATTATAAATAGTGAATTACACATTAATGTCTATTATGACATGTTTAACACGTCAGGTAACAATAAACTAGACATATTAGCTTTGCCAAGCTAACATTTCCAATCCGTTGCTAACGTTAGCTAGCTAGCTAGCAACCGTTAGCATCAAAATGCTAGCTAGCTGGACAAGGCAGAATAAAGGGCATAGAATAAATTCACCTTCCTGATCACCACCTTCGACCTTTGGCGATGTCTTTTGTCGAGATCCTTTCTCCTTGAGTGGTGTCCTTGAAAATACTGAGCAAAGCTTTTTTCAGATGTGGTTTTGATAGCTGACTACAGTGCAGTCGGTCAGCTCTTTTTTTTTTTTCTTCTCTCCCTTCTCCTGACGTGTCCTGCCTGCTCAATGACACAGCTCCTCTCTCTCTCTATCCTGCTGCCTCTAATCTGGACTGTTTAATCTCCTGGCAACGAGTGAGATAGATCCGGGCCGCGGTTCTTTCACAAGCCTTTACTCGATCGGTTTCATTGTTTTCTGTATATTTTCCTGTCTTTTCTGTCTTCCTACAGAGCCAGCCGCTATTCCCTGTGTGCTTCTTTAAGGCTGCCCTCCTCTCTCTCTCTCTCTCTCTCTCTCTTTCTCTCTCTCTCTCTCTCTCTCTCTCTCTCTCCTGTAAAACCGACCGTGGCCGAATGACAGCCGGAGAGATCAGCCGACACACACTTCCGCTTCTAAGCACCGCCCCCTTTTCCAGCCCGTGACCACGCCCCCAGAGAGCCACACCTCGGCCTGTGATTGGCCGGAACCGGACAGTAATTCTTCTACAACATTTAAAGGCCATGCAACCAATAATACACCCCATCCATGCACATCCATAAGAAGAAAAAAAAGAAATCCTCCTCCCAGCACGGCCCTGTCCTTTCACGATGCTGCAGCCGGCATCAGGTCGTGAGAAAACTGAGATACCCAACCCCCCCCCTCTCTCCAAAGGGATGGTTATATGCCTCAGAGAAAAGGAGAGCATCCTTGGCCCAATCCTGTTAATCTCATGCTCCTTCACTGTAAATGTAGAAATTAAACCGTAATATATATGTATATATATATTTATATATATTTATATATTTATATTTATATATATATACACACATAAAAAAAATATATATATACCGTAATATATATATATATATATTATGTAATATATATATACATACCGTAATATATATATACTGTAATATATATATACACTGTAATATATATACCGTAATATATATTTATATACCGTAATATATATGTATTACAGTATAATTTCTACATTTACAGTGAAGGAGCATGAGATCAACAGGATTGGGCCAAGGATGCTCTCCTTTTTCTGAGGCACATTGGCACATATATATATATATATATATATAGATTAAAATAGTTCATCACAAATAATCGCATGATTGTCCATGATTTATCCCAATTAACCGTAAATTAATCGCATATTTTTTTTCAGTTCAAAATGTACCTTAAAGGGAGATTTGTAGTAAAAAAAAATATCACAGGGCTGACACATAGAGACAGACAACCATTCATGCTCACATTCACACCTACAGGCACATTTTTAGGGCTGTCAATGGATTAAAATATTTAATCGTGATTAATTGCATGATTGTTCATGATTTTTCGTGATTAACCGTAAATGAATCGCACATTTTTTTATCAGTTCAAAATATACCTTAAAAGGGAGATTTGTAGTATTTATGAAGTATTTAATACTCTTACCAACATGGGAGTAGGCAAATATGCTTGCTTTATGCAAATATATGTATATTCATTATTGGAAATCATTTAACGACACAAAACAATGAGAAATATTGTCCAGAAACCCTCACAGGTACTGCTTTTAGCATAAAAGATCAGCTTAAATCACAACATGGCAAACTCAAGCCCAACAGGCAACAACAGCTGTCACTCTGGCTTTAAAACTAAGCCCGCTACAACCTCGCTACAACGATTGATTGCGTTAACACATTAAAGAAATTAGTGGCATTAAAACAAATTTGACAGCCCTAATACAGTATATACAGTATATTCTACTTTTATGATCTATGTAGTGTTCAGTTTTTGTTGACACTGTCATAGAGGATTTCATTTAATTACATATATTTTTTAGCATTGAGGTCATAGTTAGTGGTGGTTTTGTACTGGACTGATTTGTTTCTGATATTCTTCCAGTAAATGTGAAGAACAAACGATTAGAAACACATCTCAATATAATGTAGTCAACACAATGCTACAACACCACCTTTAACTATGATCTCAATAATAAACAATTTAATTTACACATTTCCAACAATGTCAACAAAATATGAGCTTGGCAAAGATAGGTGTTGTGGCGGGACTGCTTTATTGGATTGCATTAGATTGTACAGGTAATAATGTGGCAACCGAGTGTGTATATAACCTATATACTGTATAGAGAGAGAGAATTCATCACATATAGCCTTGTGTTTTATATAATTATATCACTCACACTCAATTCATATTATGTGAATTTATGACATGCCAACATTGTCCTACATATGAATTTCTCAAATGATGTTCCGCATATGATAAATGTATGAAATATGTTTCATATATGATACATTTACATATGTTTTTGAGACAGAGCCAGGCTAGCTGTTTCCCCCTTGCTTCTAGTCTTCATGCTATGATAAGCTAACTCCCTGCACGCTGTAGCTTCATATTTAATTGATGATGATTGATAGTACTGATCTCATCTAACTCTCTGCAAAAAAAGCAACAAAACGTTCCTCAATAATCGATCCCTGAAGGACCTCCTCTTGTATTTAAAAACGATACGCATTGCAACTATTCCCTGCACGCACAGTATTCTATTAGATATAATAGTTTTAATCTCTTCCAGTTTGTGCAGTTTCTGTACAGTATGTCACACTATATGTTCAACTATAGCCCCCATGTGTCTGCTTCTCTGTACTCAGCCAGATGTCTGACCATGCAACCCCCTTTTTCCCTCGTCCACCCGCCCACACCATTCCCCACGTCTCCTTATCTCCCTCTCTGTCCTCCTCGGCGTCCTTCTCTCCTGTACGGTCATTATCACCTCGAGGTCATCAAACAGCTTTGACTCTGTCTGTCTTGCTGACCCTCAACTGGCAGTGTTACATGCGGCCGCAAATGGCTATCTAATAAATCTGTCACTTCAAGTCCAGCTGGGAGAGGGTGATAAATTAGGGAAGCCGTAGGTAGTGTTGTGCATTATTAAGAGTGTACAGAAAAGGACGGGCAGGCGATAGTGATGGCAGGTATTGGCAGGGGTTAGGGGAGTGAACGGCTTAAAGTAATCCGATTAAAAAAAAAAAAAATTGATTACAGATGTCTGATAGTAGCACTATTCACATTTAGCTCGCAAACTGGTGCGTACTGTGCAAATGCACTCACATGCGATAGAATTTGGAGGCCTCAAAAGTGAATTTGAGTCATTTATACATCAAACCGGCACATACGGGTACGTCGCAAAAATTGAAGGTCGCGACCCCTTTTGGGGGAAACAAACCGAAGATCCCATAGACTTCAATGTAATTTGACATGTGTTTGGATTGTAATTTTGACAAATTCGTACGCGTTCATCTCTTGTTAAACAAATAATTCTTTTATACACATGTCTAATAATTATTGTGATCTTGCCTGAAACTGAGTGATCGCGATACCTTAAAAAATTAAGGTTGATCGCCGCCATGTCCCTTCAGTCTTCCCCCGTCGAACACAGTGGTTGGATATTGCTTATCCAGACATCTATACATATTTGATTGAATCACGTTCGGCTAAGTGTTGTCTGTAAATAACCAACCTGTTAATAGCCAACTGTTTGATCTATGGGCAGAGATTTAGTTGGAGACGACAGTCTGATGCTGCTATAACGTTAATGTATGACTGTATTACTGCAGCAGCCTCACAGTGAATATGAATGACAGTGACAGTGAATATTAACGTATCGTATGTGCCTCGAATCTCAGTGTGAAGGCCTCGGTTAACCCGCCACACGACAGCTTTTCTCTCCTGTGACAGCGAGTTTCTTTCCTCCAAAATGGAACGCAGCTTCGGCGATGGCTTGATGCTGGTCTGGTCTATAGCTTGGAGCCATAAAGCCCCTCTATTATATCTTTTTTAGGACATGACAGGGGAACAAACCGGAGATAAACGTTTTTGTATTTATTGTTAGTACAACCAACTACACAGCAACTTTTCAGCAGAGCGTTATCACTATTACCGGTTTGTTTAAAGTAGAAGTTTTAGAAGAGACATGTTTCAACTTCTTCTGTTTACTCTGTTACTGTACAACTGTACAACTTCCTGATAAATCTCTAAAGCTCACATTGTGTAATTTTATTGGTCAGTTCCCTTTAAATGTAATGTGAGACACTTGAATTTAGAGTGCAAAATATTCTGTCCTCTTTATCTCCTCTGGAATAATACAGTTAGTCTTTTAATTGTCTAATGATTATGATATAATAACGCAGCAGCTATCTTCCAAAAATAATCATTTTCCCTGCATTGCCTTTTAATCAATGTAATAGGCCCCAACACTACATGTGCAGTTACAGCAGCTCCACACTTGCTCTAATGCATTTCTATTATATATTGTCATTTCTATCTGTGACCTCCATTCCCTCTCCTCATTTCCTAATCTCCATTCTGTTCCACAAACGAAAGTGTTCAAGTGAAATCTTAATCATACGCTGCAGGGCGAGAATCAGCAGGAGGAAGGAGTAATGTTTGACGGTCCTAAATGTGCTTCATCTTTACAGTATCTCTTGCGTAGGACAGAGTATTCCTCTCACGGTGGGGCGGATATTTGGGCAGAGTGCTCGGTACAGTTAAAGGGTTTCTAGGACGGAATAACCGGTCTTACAGGCCTCACTACAGACAACACCCTCTCCTCCTCCTTTCCCTTTCTCTGTCTGTCTTTCACTCTCTGTCACATCATTAGCAAATTCCCAATCTCCAAAACAACCCAAAACAAAGCATACATATTTGCGAAATTATTTATGGAATCTACATTTTCAGCCCAAATTGTTACGGTGTTCAAAGCTACTGAGATCCGTCTACTGTGTGCAATAGCTAATAACCAGTTTTTCTGGCAATGGTTTTGCGTGTTCTCTGCCATAGCCAAGACTGGATAGGTGCTATGAATAAAACATTGAATCCATTAAAAAATTAATCGCCTTTTACCTTAGGCACAATTATGGTGCAATTCCTCCCAGAGTGCATGTGTGTGTGTGTTTGTGAGCACGAGTGTTCATTTGTATGTGTGCATAGAGGTGCCTGAGTGCAAATGTGCACATGCTAATTTCATAACTCCAATGTTGATTATTTAGATCTTAAAACCTCAAATTTAAAATATTTCCTGCTACTCTCATGGAAGAGAAAATTCTGCAGTCTTTTCACTACGGCTTGGGAAGCCCACTTATTTAATTGGACAAACACAAAAATGCATGTGATCCATGGAAAAACATGCATGTTTTCCAAGTTGATATTTGGGAAACAGGGACAGAGTGGCTAAAGAAAGATTCCCGGTGGGGCCGGGCTGGTTGTCGGGCCACAAGGGCCGGTGAAAGTGTCCGGAAACACAATCATTTTACAAATAGATCATGTAGTCCGTAGCATTGAGGCCATGGTTCTCAGCAGGAAACCGATGGATTGCCTACTCCGGGTAGGGAATGAGTCCTTACCCCAAGTGAAGGAGTTCAAGTACCTCGGGGTCTTGTTCGCGAGTGAGGGGACGATGGAGCGTGAGATTGGTCGGAGAATCGGAGCAGCGGGGGCGGTATTGCATTCGCTTTACCGCACCGTTGTGACGGAAAGAGAGCTGAGCCGGAAGGCAAAGCTCTCGATCTACCGGTCAATCTTCGTTCCTACTCTCACCTATGGTCATGAGGGTTGGGTCATGACCGAAAGAACGAAGTCGCGGGTACAAACGGCCGAAATGGGTTTCCTCAGGAGGGTGGCTGGCGTCTCCCTTAGAGATAGGGTGAGAAGCTCAGTCATCCGTGAGGGACTCGGAGTAGAGCCGCTGCTCCTTTGCGTCGAAAGGAGCCAGTTGAGGTGGTTCGGGCATCTAGTAAGGATGCCCCCTGGGCGCCTCCCTTGGGAGGTGTTCCAGGCACGACCAGCTGGGAGGAGACCTTAGGGAAGACCCAGGACTAGGTGGAGAGATTATATCTCCACTCTGGCCTGGGAACGCCTCGGAATCCCCCAGTCAGAGCTGGTTAATGTGGCCCGGGAAAGGGAAGTTTGGGGTGCCCTGTTGGAGCTGTTGCCCCCATGACCCGATCCGGGATAAGCGGTTGAAGATGGATGGATGAATGGATGGAGTCCGTAGCGTTAGGTTCTTCAAAAGACTGACAACTACTGTGAATACGCTCTCTGACTTTTATTCAACATCAACTATTACATGACAGCATTTAGCAGTAGGCTAACATAACCATGACTGCCTCCGCTTGGACACACGTGCCGTGTGACCCCTGAACTCTTGACAGGTGATAATGTAGCACATCACGCATAACTTAGATTACACCACACTCGCAGAAGCCCACATAGAAAATGCAAGTGAGAAAGAAATATAAGAAGATCAAAATGACAAGACGCAGAATATAAATAGAAAGGGGGGAGCTGAAAAGGTCACAATAAAAAGCTCTACCAGCTGACGCAGCCAAATGTGCCAAACTGCATGTTTGAACAAGCATCAGGAGTTGATGGTGACAAGTATGCTAGCTACAGTGCCAAGATGTCAGGCATGCAAAACAAAACACAACATATAACGCTGCGTACAATCCACAACAACCAACAATAACCTGCAAACAATATTACAACACCACCTAAGTGTGTTATCTATTATAGTCTCTCTAAGCAGCAGCAGCAACTTGACCAGTTTGCTGCTGGTGTTTTAGGAAGAGGCAGTACCAAGCGCCAGCCATGAGCCCATGACTCCAGAGTGGGCAGGTAGGATTGCTCACCACCATTTATACCCACATATAATAATAGTAGAATAGTAAACATATAAAGACCACAATTGAAAGTTAAGAATATGAAATAAGACCGCATGTTTTGGCATGGGAACAAAATCAACACTGTTTCAGAGAGAATAGTGCAATATAGCGGACTTACACAGTAAAGCTATAATTATACATCTCCGGTATAATAGGTTGTGAACTAACGTGGGCTGATCTTAGGCTGAAAATAAGCCCCTGTTGGGAAATATGAGGTTTTCACCTGACAGTTATTGTATTGTGTAAATTATGTAGATGTTTGAAAAATACAAACGGTTATTGGATGACGTGACACAGACTCACGATGTGTAACGTCGTAGGGTTGTGTTTGTGTCCTATGAAATATTCAGGGAATGTACATGTTGCTAACAAAACGGTGTGGACGTGCTCCTGGGTGGCTTTGGGACACAACAAGGACCTCTGGGTAGAGGGTGGAGTGGGAGGGGTGGGGAGGTGAATTAGATGATGCAGAAAGCAAATATGAGAGAGCAGGATACAAGAGCTGTGGCAATAAGGATCAGGGACGGATGCAAAAACAAATATGTGTAAATGTTCCTGTCTGAAATTATTAAGAAAGACTAAGACATACGATGACCTAGTTTTTGTTTTAAATGTCTCAGACAATGATTTTAATTGTACTGCATTCATTTTGAACACAATTATTTAAAATCTTCACACACAACGAAGACTTGATAAATGTGACAGCGCCTCAGTCAGTTTTCCAATATTTCTACTATAGTCATATTAATCCGTCTTATTCAATCATAATCATTGATAAAATAATTTGAAATATAAATAAAAAACATCAGTATCCTACTTTTTTTTTATATATTAAAGAGCAACTCCTCTCCTCATTTTTCTGACAGCCTGAGACCTTTCACATCCTTCATCCGTCCGGTGTATTTTGCCCTGTTGTGCTCTCCCTGGGGACTCTATACTAATTAAGCCAAAGAGGTCTCTGCCGGGTAGAGGCCGAGACGACTGTTTGAAAAAGACACATGGACTGAGTGAGTGTGCGTGTGTGTGTGTGTGTGTGTGTGTGTGTGTGTCGCAAAGGCCAGGCTGATTTCATGACTCCGCTGGGTACAGAAGGGATAATAAATTACAACAGAGCAGCAGCTGGGGGTCTGTGATGTGAGTGTCAATGTGTGTGAGTGTGTGTGTGTCTTCGGGCAAACTAGATTGAGCAAATATGTAGTTAAGTGAGTTAACACATATTCAACATCTTGCACTGTGGCAAAACTGGAAAATCTTCAGTTTGACTTGCTTTTCAGTCTTCAGTTGTATCTGGTGTAACTTCCCATATTAATAAAGGAAAATAAGTAAAATCCAAGAATTTATGTAATTTAACTGTATCATAACACATCTCGTAGTGTATTACATGGCGATCTATTTGGGGGGTGGGAGTATATTTTATTTTTATTTTGGATTATTATTAGGACTAATTTTATTATTTTATTTTATTTTATTTTATTTATTTTATCTTATTTTATTTTTTCCAATTTATGTTTTGTTTTAAATTATGTCATTTCTTTATGATTTGTTTTATTTTTTTTAATAATTTCCAATGCATATCCTCAAAACCAATCAAATAAGATCACAATAAATCTTAACAATTTATGAACTCCAACAAAAAAATAATTATATTTGGAGAGGCACCAAATTCTGGGAGAAAATTGGCAAAATTTGCATAATTATTATAACTGGCATAGAAAATTAGCACTGGTGGATTACCCATTTTTTTGCCCTGGTGGTAGTCGCGATAATCAGATGTGCACTGTGCACATTAATGCCAAAATGTTTCACAAAAACCTGGGACTGAACACAGTGTCTTGGTTCAGCCAAAATATTATTGATCCTTCAGTTTGGGGAAATTGGGTCAAACATGAACAGAAAAAGGTCTATCTTATATGTTTCACTACACCCCTGTATCTTGAGTGATTCTTGTATATGTGGCAGTCTGCAATGTGTGAATTTGTTGTTGCCATGGCAATGTCAAATTTGGGCTACTTGTTCATTCATTCACTGTTGGTGACACAAAAAGGGATTCAGATTCTGCTTATTTTCATCTATTTGCATCTTTATTTTTCTCATGAATCAACGTAAGAAAACATTTGGAAACAAGTATTGATCTGTCAAATGGTCATGTGTGCATGTGTGTGTGTGTGTGTGTGTGTGTGTGTGTGTGTGTATAATTAAAGAATGTGCACAGATGTGTGTGAAATCAATTGAGGAACTGTGCCGCTAAAGCGAGAGTGGTTTCATTTACCTTCTGGGCACTTCTCCATGGCTGATGAGTCTGGCTGGGTGACAGGCTGAAAGGAGCCAGGACAACAGACGCTGGATGGATGTAGCGGCCAGCTTCAAGTAAGAATCCACCATTTTCATCATCTTCAACCGTTTTTCTCTACTCAGATGATGTTCACCTCACAGATTAATTCAAGTCTCAATAAGTCATTTTCTCAGCAGGTGTTGTAATTTGGATTCTAATATAATCCAGAATATATGATACTATGGCGTAATCATGTTTCCTCAATGTGCCTCATCCAGTTCTGTTTCATTTAGGGATTTCCTTTGTTTCCCAGAATGATTTTTAGCCATGCTCTCGGTATGGCTCAGTCTGTCGGTCCACCACTTTGGTCCAGGCTGAAAAATCTCAACAGCTATTGAATAAATGTCCATGAAATCTGGTACACAGATGCACATTCATGTCTCCCTCTGGAGTGTAATACAAATTTCAATAATGTTGTTTATCACCCGGCATCCAGCGCCATCATCAGATCAAAATTTTTATTTGTCCAATACTTTGTTTTATGACCAAATACCTGCAAAAGTAATGATATTCCCATCAGCCCATAGACTGTATATAAGAAGTGGACATAGTCACGGTGACATCACCCATTGGTTTGTGGACTGAGTCTTGAATTCTGCATAAATCAAGTGAGAAGTAGGGTCATTTTCTCATAGACTTCTATACTATCAGACTTATTTTTGCAACCAGAGGAGTCATCTCCTGCTGGCTATTAGAAAGAATGGTTGCCCACTGCATCAGCCTCAGTTGTACTTTGTGTTTAGTGCTAATTTGCAAATGTTAACATGCTAAACTAAGATGGTGAACTTGGTTGGTCAACATCAACATCAACATCATCAACATCGCATCGTCAATGTGAGCATGTTAGCATGGATGGATAGTGAATGGTGATGTGTATATCAGATAAATGGAAATTTATAACGTTGTACATTGGTAGAGGTTCACAAATAAGCATGTAGCTCATTTTGTTGTGTTCATATATCAGATTTTATTTTAATCTAACTGCCAGTGATGATTGATTTGGAGCCATTTTGCAACACTTTCCTGACACTTCTGTAGTCTTTTTTTTTCTGTTCGCCAAGCAGGTGATATTGTATCCCTCAGAAATCCCCCAACTCTCCGAATGGAAATAACGACCAAAGGAGCCGACATCCCCGCTCAGCTGCTAGCCGACTTTGTTTGTCATGTCAGAGACTGCAGCTACTTCTCTCACTCAAAACACAGCATGTCTCGTATGGAGGTTGGTGCACAAATTGGTATCTCTAAGTCTGTTTGTTGTCCTTTGACCTGCTAGTACACCGACTTGGGCTGCGGCCTCTTGTAAGGTCTGTCTGCATGGCGTTCATTGTCTGTGTTTGTCTTTCTCTTGTTTTCTCTTTCCTGTGTGTCTGTACACACACACACACACACACACATACATACACACACACACACAGTGCTGACAGAGGCTAAAAGAAAGAGCAATGGACAGAGGAATGCTGAGTCAAGCAGACCTCAGCCACCCGCTGCCCCAATAAAGGTACAGAGCATGTGGCCTCATCAATAATGAAAAGTCCTCCTTAAAGCCCTGAAAGTCACTGATATATTTGTGTGTGTGTCAGTAAAAAGGAAAAATAAGGCGTGCTTGAGTGACGTTAGTTAGTTTACTAAGACATAGTCTGTGTATCTGTGGTTGTGAGAGGGACACAAGAAGATATGGTTTAGGCTTATGGTATTTCCAGATCACTTTAACTGCGAGGTGGAGCTCCAAGTGTCTCTTATCAGCCGACGCAGCTGTACCTCCGAGGACACTGTGATGTACTGTGATGTGTGTGTCAGCCAGTCTGAATGATGTGCACACTGTGACTACCAGCTGGAGGTTTCTAGACATGACAACACGTTATTCCCTCCAGCAACTCTGTAATCCCCCAAATCTCACTTCCTTCCACTGTGAACTGAGGATTTTTTGGTAAAAGTTCCTAAAAGCTCAACCTCACACCACATAAGTGCAATCATTTCACGTTTCATTGCTTTCATCTATCAAAGTCATCACTCGTTAGTTCATTAATTGAGTATGTGTTGTGTTCACCAAGTATCTGGGCCACTTCTGTGTTTATTTAGCATTGTGTGTTTAATGGAAACATATTTTTTACTGTAATATATTCTGCATTTTAATTTGTCCAAACATAATTTAATAGCATGCATAATATTTAAATTTAAATCTTGACATTTTTTAGCAATTGAGCCAGCCGACATTGGCATTTTTTGTTTTTTGAGGTAATAAAAGCCTTAATATTGCTGGTCTTTCCATTGGTAGAGTGGTTAAAAGTGGAGCTGCAACGGTTAATTGATTAGTTGTCAACTATTAAATTAATCGTCAACTACATTGATGATGGATTAATCAGATTTCTTTAAGGAAAAAATAAGTGAAAAATTCTCTGATTCCAGCTTCTTAAAGTATTATTAAAGTAAAGTACTATTTAAGAATTGTAAATAGAGTTCTCACTGCTCTGATGTTAAGAAAATGTTCCAGTGTGTCAAAGCTGTGTTGCTATTTTTACATTTATATTTGGGAAAAAACTAATAAAATATATTATGTTTAAAATGGCAGTGTGCCGTTTTATGGGAGGGGTTATATGATGGACTATTTCTTGGATGGGACCAGTTGCCAGGCAATCAGTGGAGACATAATTTCCCCATAATTATATCCCATAATGTTTAACTATTCCTTTAAGGCGCCTTACACACTTTTATTTAGGGTTGTCTATTTGTTCTGTTCAATAAAACAAGCTGTCTTCTATGGCATGAGGAAATCCATCAGTTTTATGTCAATTTAGGTTATCCATGCATTTAAACAACGCACTACCCATAACATCAATTCTGAAAATTCACAAATGCATATTGTGGTTATTGCAAGCCTGTTGAGAAATATTAATGTGATGGGTTTTATCAGGGTCATTTGGCAGGGTCTGCTATATTAGGAATCAGTGGGAGTTTGGAGCCTTGGAAGGAATAAGTGATTCCTCCCTGTCATAGATTTATATTCTCAGAGCCAGATTGTTCTATCTTAATTACTCCTCCAGATGTTTCTGTCCTCACTGTGGTCCCTTTAGACCTTAAAGCTCTGCCAGCCGAGAGCTAACCAAGGTTAACTCCCTCAGTCATAATGCACTGAGGCCTTGCTCTCTTTTACCTCAACTTTTCTCTCAAACTTGGTTCTAAATCAAACAGTTTCAACCACAAATCAATATTATTTTAGCCTGAGCTAGCACCAAAAGGGAAGTACTTGCTGGTTACTGCATGTAAGGGCAAAGTTACATAACATGATACGCTCCATGATTTCCTAATCTGCAATCCAAAACACTGATCTCAGACAATATCTCAAGACCCAGAGGTTTCAAACAGATCTGGGGGAAGAACTACTGTAAAGGGAAGGTCACAGAAGCACAGGAGGTCACAGGACTTTACAGGATTTCATTAATCCTATTTGATGTCTGGGCGGGTGATGATTGCTGTACGAGCTGCGTTAGCATTATTATCAAGCAGAAAGACTTTGTGACCTTTCCAGTGAGCGACAGCGCGAGGAGGGGCCCTTTAGTAAAGAGATTGATCCCCCCCACACACCCCTCCACCCAAAACCCTCAGGCCCCCCCAGTATCTGTTGTGTTTATTGACCTCAGTTTGCAGAGTTCACAATCTGGCCCATTGGTAGTTAGAGCCATTGATTGGAGTATAACACATAGATGATCAATCAGTTAAAATCGCACTGGCTGCATGGGAGCTCGGCCCAGCAGTCACCAGCCTCTGAGGTCATGGGAGGAACACAGCAACGTGACTGTTTGTTCTGCATGCATGTAAACAAAAAAGCCTTTTGTGTGTGCATTCATGCCTTTCTGTTCATCATACATTCATAGTAGCATGTGTATGCACTGTATAAACACACATTAATCATGAACATGCCATGTACACTCTCTACACTCACAAATGTCATGGCACCCCGCCAATCAATACCTCACAAAATCTATAACAAACTGTTTAGCATATTCTTTGATCATCCGCAGTGCTGCCCCCCAGAACAACCTTTAAAAGCAGATAAACGGATGGCGAATGTAGTAATGTAGTACAGTATTCTTTCTACCCTTTCACGATTTTAATTTTTTAGCCATCCTAGTGGGCATTGCTCTGGGGGATGGTAATGCCGGGCAGTCCACTACCATGGTCCAGACCAACATATCGAAAGATGAGCTCACACTACACAACTTTCAAAGTGGTCAGATCGCAGTACTGGTCACACTATGCAACATGCTGTCCTGCAATGGGGACTCTTGAAGTCGTTGTGGTTTTCACACTACATGAATGACTGACGACAGAGGGTCACACACTACGAGATCTTTCACCGAGAAGAATCCCCGATGAGGTCTCAAAACTGTGTTTTGTCACGAAAACTACAAAATACACAGTAAATAACGTAATACCATACGCGAGACACATTGCTGATGTTGTTGTTGGCACATGTCTTTACAAAATAACTTCTTTCCAACAGTTTCCACACTTTATTTTACTATTTATTCCTCTAAGTACAACAACAACTTTGCTCCATTAGCATTGCTAGATATCTGGAATGTGTCTGTGAGGCTTGCGTCTTTGAACAGTTCACACATGACGTCGAACGCCGACGTGCAAGCGGCGAGCCAAAGCCGATTTGCCTCTGATGTGGGGCTTTTTATTGGGGAGCTCCAAAAACTGTTGGGAGAGGAAAATCAGGGCTAATAGTTGTGTAGTGTGAACGAGCTTTAATCAACTACTGGATGAATTGCCATGAACTGTACTGAGAGTTTGGTAAAACCGACTTGGAAGAGTTGTCCAAGAGGCCCAACAGAAAAAAAAAAAAAAATAGAGTTTTGGATAAGAATACAAAAATGTTCTTGCATGAGGACCACTGTGTCTCCACGGGAATAGTTGTAATAACTTTGGTGATGTCCTGTCTTTCCATATAGCGCCACCATCGGGTCAAATAATTTAGTTAATGATCAAATACCTGTAAAAGTATTGACGTTCCCAACAGCCTTAGCAGTGCTTTGTATTCAGAGCTAATGTTCATATGCTACAACATATGCTCACACAGCAGTTCGTATGATAACTTACGAAAACGTATTCCTCATTTTCCGTGTGTTTTCCTACGACTGTCCAGAAACATGTGACGCACATATCAAGCTCCGCTCGTTACATGCATACAGTCTTTTCAAAATAAACATCTGTCTTCACAGGAGACAACTTGGTTAGGTTTAGGCAACAAAACTACTTAGTTAGATTTCGTAAAAAAGATCATGGTTTGGGTTAAAATAATGTAAGTGGCGTCCTATTCTATTTCTATGGGCATAAACTTAGTACAGAAGTTACGTGACAAATAAATAAACGTTGACTTCTTGTTTCACACGGAGTACGAACATCGGTCTCCTGGGCGAAAGTCCGGTGTTTTTTTGACCCACCCATTCACCCTGACCTCTTCCTTATGTGGCGTTTGTCACTCTGTATACTTCCTGGTTCACAATTTCGTGAATTATATATAATTTTCGTAGGTATAGCTACAAACGGTGTATGAGAACAGCCTGCATGCTGACATGCTAATGTTTGGCTCTGTAGCACTGTATAGTTTCCAGAGTTGAGTTGATGCGACTAAATTAGATTCTATGGAGTAAAGGGAGAGTGTAATAAGTGCATTTTTGGGTATTCATTCTGCTACGGCTATTTATATAACACTTAAGCAAAGGGCTTTACACAAAATGTCATGCAAACATTTCATATACAGGCTTATCATACTAAATCTTATTTTAATCGTACATTCAACGATATGTGGTCAGTCCTCTGTGATGCTGCTTACACGATGACATGGGAACATTTTGATCTTTTCCTTTGTACCACTGTCTGTGTTCGTGCTGTCTACTGTAACCCAGTCTCTCTGTGTCTCTCTTCCTAGCCAGCAGTGTAGTGGACAGATGGTAGGATCAAACCCCATCAAACATTTACAACCTCACAGACACAAGCCTCATCACACTCACTCCCTGACATCAGAGCCATACCACCCCCACATGTACTCGCACGCATGCACACACCTGCCCCAGCCGAAAGCTTGGATTTTATTTTATTTTCAAATTAAAGAGTTTGACGGAGCTTTGACGAAAGTTTGAATGGTACAGTAGCTCTTCCTCTCACTGACCAATGCAAATTTCCAGCAAAAAAAGGATCCTATATGTTCTGCTATACCTCAGCTTAACGGCGTGTTTCCTTATATTGTTGAAATTTTGGTCAAGGACTTTCATCAGGACATATTGAATCAATCAGACTTGTTTTACTGCAGCCTTGAGTCCCCAGGGTCCTGTATCTCAAACAAAAGGAGAAGGACGATGGAGAGGAAGGGAGGACAAGGATGATGAGTCAAGGGAGAGAGAGAAAGAGTAAGAGGAGGAGGAGGAGGAGGAGGATGACAGTGTTGAGGAGGATGGGAAGAGAGAAACACAGATGATTAGCAGGCGGGGGAGAAAGAGGAGGAGTGGTGGAGGTGGAGGAGGAGTAGGCACAAGAACTAAAATGGATAGCTGCATTTCTGTCATGCTACAATGTCCTTCAGGCTTTCACTGAAACAACAAGCACCCACTGAATGATGACGATAGCATGCAGCAAACTCTTACACAGAAAAACTCAATCCGACATGACTTGCAGAACCACGGATGTATGTTCAGGTACATAGTCCAGCATCACGAATATCATTTCCTAAATGCTGAGCTAAACCGGACAATGTTATTTAGCCTGTACATAATTGCAATTTCCTAAGCAGCAATCCCTCTAGGCACGAAAAACATCATTCTGTGACTACAATCCTTGCAGAAACACACGCTCAAATACACAAACATAATGCATACTTACAGGCAAATACACGCATGAGTTAAAAATCTTAATAATGATCAGCCTGTTTCTGTCCCAACAACCCCACAGAGATTTGGTTGCCAAGTCAACCACGGCCACCTCGATGACAACCATGCAGTAGTCAGCTTGTCTTCACCTCTATTCTGTATTCAACTGAATCACGTCTGCCTCATGCTTCTCTCATCATGAATTTGTATTTTGAGACTGATGCTTTGGGGATCATTACAGGGTGCCATGTTGACGTCACTGATTTCGATCATAAGATTGCGCCTTATATAAGTCTACATTGTACATTTTAGGACAGTGAGTCAAAACCCTCACTCTCAGTTTGGCTTGATCTGCCCAGAATCTGGTAAGCAATGACTACTATTTCTGTATCTAACCATGCATCCAGAACAGCCATAAACTGTATATAAGAAGAGGATGTGACGTCACCCATTGGTTTGTGGACTGCCGTTTTGAAGCCTCAGATACAGCAATTTGGATGTCTCCATCTAGACTTTTTGCAACCAGAAGTGACATGAGAGGGTGGGTGCAAACAAAGCTGAAAGAAGAGTTAATATTGGACTTAGATTCATCAGATAGACAAAAACACAACTCCAAACGAATGCTAATGTTGCTCCATAACTGCTAGATGTGTAAAGAGGCAATTTTGCCCTATATCAACTTAAAAGTGCAGTGTGTAGGATCTGGCGGTATCTAGTGGTGAGGTTGCAGATTGCAACCACCTGACACTTCTTCCGTGTGCAAAGCGTGTAGGAGAACTATGGTGGCCAATACGAAAAAACGCAAATGGCCATATCTAGAGCCAATTATTGTAAAGTAGCGTAAGAGTAGGTCATTTCGAGAACAGCAGAGTGCGTAGTGTGTGTGTACGTTGGAAGTGAGTGGTGAAGCAAGAGAGAGAGAGAGATAGAGAGAGAGAGAGGCAGCGAATGTGTGTGAGCAAACAAGTGAGATAGCGGCGCAGAAGACAGAGTTAGTTTAGCTTTGAGAATATCTAATGAATGTAAAGTGGAAACAGCAGTTTGTGCAGAAATAAATACTGCAGCTCCTCAAGACCAACAGAGGTTTCCTGTGTATTGTTTTCAGGCGGTTGAGTGGAGTGACGGCGGTTAACGCCGGAGCAAGTAACGTTATCGACTCCGGCCCGAGCAGGAAAAGTTAACACAGTGTTTGGCTTGTCCGTTCTGGGCTCGGTGAAGAGGACCCGCTCCCTATGTGGATATAAACAGGTCATTCTAATGTAATGAAAACACAACAATTCTTATTTGCAGGTAATTATACACTAACGAAAACATACTTATTAAAATTAGATTCCATTTCTGCCAATAGATCTCCCAAAATGTTACACACTGTTCCTTTAAAAGGTGATGTCAGTGCTGTGTTCAGAGCTCGTTCCCACTGACTCCAAAAATCTGTTGTTGTAGGTTGACAACAATTAATGATAAATGTGTGTCACAAACACTCTTTGTGTTATCACAATTTGAGCCATTAGTTCCTATATAGATGTGAAATCATCAAGAGGTGTACATTATTTCTGTGCTGCCACTTGTGTCTGCAGGCAGTCCACCTGAAGCCTTTAATTAGTCGGGCATATTGGTTGAAACGCCTATCTGTAAAAAATGTTGACAGAGCACTTTGCACTGCAAACAGGGTAAATTATTACTCTCACTATTATGAATCTTTAAACCATGAATGTTTCATATTTGTGAACATTTCTCGAGCCTAGAGTGAGCTCAATGTCATCTCAATCCAAAATTTGTGTGATGGGTCGGCGAGGGAAAGTGTGCATGTACAGGAACAAGGAAGCAAACCACGAAGAGAGAACACTTTTTTGGCACGTGCACTGGATGAGCAACTTTCACTGGAATGGTTCCAACGGAATCTTGGAAAACCACCTTTTGCAATAGATCAACATGTCTAACTGATAATTGGAGTACAATAACAGTGAGCTAGTACGCACAGAGCCACAGTAATGATGGTGGATCACGAGGCTGTGATATTCTTGGAATTTCTGCTGGCTGATTATTTCACAGGATTTTTGATAAGATGTATCTCGGCGGAGAGAATCTGCCTTTGAATTCAGCACTACTGGAGCGATGCCTAGCGGAGCTTATTGTGGGATAGTAACACATACTGCGAAATGAGGGTAGTCTGAAAATGATCAAACACTAAATCAATGAGGAGGTTGTGTGTGCAGCAATATGTTGGAGATTCAACTAGAATAACATATAATGACGACTAGATCAGTTACCCGTTAGAGTTTCCAAATCGAGCAAGAGTTTACTGTTTGAAAAAGTTGCATTTCAAGATCCAGGAATCATTCAATGATGTCAGAAACATTTATATGTTACATACTTAAAGCTGCAGTGGGTAGAATTGGAGCAAATGTGATTTAAAAAAGTGATTTATTTATAAAACGGTCACTATATCCTGACAGTAGTGCATGAGACAGGTAATCTGAAAAAAAAATCATGTGCTTCTGTGTAAAAATGGAAAACAACCAATCAGAGCCGAGCTGAGCAGCTGTCAGTCACTCACGAACACCAATCAAATGGTCAAACTAGGCAGCGCTGATCAAGTATGAATCAATATTCTGTTACTGTAATGACTATTTCTCGCCTCAAGTGTCTTAAGAAACATCTTGTAGTGTACTGTTTAGCTGTAAAATGAGAAAGTTTGAAAGCCGCCATGTTGAGATCAGTTGAGGAAATACCAAGCACCACCCACCAGTCGGAGCAAACTTTTTCATTTTACAGCTAAACAGTACACTACAAGATGTTTCTGAAAACATGTGAGGCAAGAAATAGGCATTACAGTAACACAATATTGATTCATATTTGAGCAGCGCTGCCTAGTTTGACCGTTTCATTGGAGTTTACGAGTGATTGACAGCTGCCTCTGTTGAATGAACAGCCAATAGGAACGCTCTCTCTCTGAAATGACCTGTGATTGGACAAAGTCTCCCGTCACAGGCTAGATTTTTTTAAAGCCAGAAAACAGAGCCATGAGGAGGTGCAGAAGTCTAGTTTTCTCTCAGACCAATTGAATTACAAAATGCTGAAAGGTTATTATCGAATCTTTGCCCAATGATGCCAAAAACATTCTGCCTAATGCAGATTTAAGGTGAACAAGTGTACATAATCAACACATCTGATTTCATTGTGGCAAACAAGGCAAATCCATTTAGAGACTTTTTTTTTTTTTTTTATTCCCTCTTTATGGTTTAGACCAAAAAGGAGAGGGTGTGTTTACACTAAAATCGTGTGTAGCTTCAAAGCTTTATTAATAGAACAGTGATTGCATTGGAGTCTCCAAAAGTTTGCTATTGAAGTAATAAAAGGTTTTCCACTGGGAGTAACAAACACTGGTACTATACAGGCCGGCTGCTGCATGATCTGCACCCCAAACAGAGATGCAACAACAAATGCATGAAGGGTTATACATAATTCTGTGTGTAAGAGTTTGAAGAGCTTTAGCAGAGCACATTGAAACAGTCATGAACATACCCAAGACATGCATAAACTACAGAGAAAACCTGCTCACACATGCATGGATTCACTCACTGACCCACAGACACCTTCGCTGTCCATCCTGTTTCTTGTCACACCTTGGTCTATAATAAGCCTTGTGAGTCATTATGCCATTTTTTTTCAGGTAATTACCTATAATGGCTCTGCTCATGCAGGTCACCAGAACAACACTGGCATAAAGGCAAAGATACTGTGTTACTGTGACCTCTGTATTATTCTGTGCCTGTCGGTGTGTCGGCTGTTTGCTAAACAAAGAAGGTTCCTGTGTCCTCTGACCTGATGAGACACGCTGTGCATTAAAAGTCCATCCTACATTCGAGGTGAGTTAGAAAGATAGGCCAAACAATATTTCTCTCTCTTTCTCTTCCACACACAGACATCTTAGCATTCCGAAACTCAAACCCAGAGCCAGTGATGAGTCTGAAAGCTCTCCCAGTGTTGACAGTGCTTGACTCATTCTGCAGTGTGCCTGCAGTCATTGAGATGCATAGCAAGGTCTAAACTGAGTTCTGCCAAGTTGTAGGCAGCCATTTAACCACCACCGACACACACACACACACACACACACA
>CAKAOH010024607.1:0-36383 GCA_916701665.1 Sebastiscus tertius
GAAAAAAATACATAAATGAAATACTCACTCTATATATATATATATATATATATATATATATATATATATAAAAATAATATCAAAAATCTAAGTTGAAAATCATCAACACAAATAAAGACCTAATATCAGTGCTCACCTACCCCATATGCCCTATATACATATAACCCCATGGCTGTAGAAATTAAATAATTAAAAATAAACAAACATATTATGGATATTATTAAACTATTGTCATATTGCTCCTCTCTCAAACTAAATTTCTAAGTAATTTTAGACAGATTTTACAATGTGGTTAGCATTTTATTATAATGACACACAAAACAAACTATTTATATTGAAACAGATAAACTGTGATGGATCTATTTGGAAAGAGAGACAACTGGTTGCTCTGCGTAGGCCTACGGGTGCTCTTGGAAAACAGGGAAAAATCAAGATAGACAGGAAGGCAATCCAGGCACTCCCAAACTATTAAAATAAGGGGAAAACGGGGAAGGAAATTTATTAAAAAGCGTGCATTTTAGTGGCTAAATCATTAAAAAAGCCATCATGTTTCGACCACTGTAGGTCTTTGTCAGGGCTTTCAACAAACAGACAAAGCGGATGTAGCCTCACCTGTGTGGTATCGACAACCAATGGGAGGCAATCGCGTGATCACCATAATACTAATAGCAAAACATGATGAAGAAATAACACAAAAGAAAGTACTTCATCATCAACTTTATGATAATCACATGCAGTTTTGGGCAAGTCATAGACAAGTCAGCACACGGACACACTGACAGCTGTTGTTGCCTGTTGGGCTTGAATTTGCCATGTTTCAGGTTTCTGGACAATATTTGTCATTGTTTTGTGTTGTTAATTGATTTCCAATAATAATTATATATATACATTTGCATAAAGCAAGCATATTTATCTACTCCCATGTTGATTAGAGTATTAAATACTTGACAAATCTCCCTTTGAGGTACATTTCAACAGATAAAAACTGTGATTAATTTGCGATTGACATCCCTAACTTTAAGATACTTAAAGGCATCCAAATGATGGATCCAAAAAGTCTCCTACTGTTAAAGTTTTTGTAACCTGTCTTCCCCCCCAACCAAAGGTTTAAATATGTTCAATGCCCTCTATACTCAATGAGGAATATGATGTGATGGATCTATTGCTGACATGTGTTTACAGCCATGAGCTACTTCCTGTCGACTTATTCCACTATCTGCTTTTCCTACTGCTATTGATGCATTACTCATGTCCTCCCTTCAATGCTTTCCAATTCTGAACCCCAAAAAAAAACATCGCATGAAAGCAAAAAGCACATAACTGGTGTTAAAAATCCATCATATGACACAACTCGTACTAAAATCTATTTAAATGGCATCCTTGGAAACAAAAAAAAATCCTCTTCCAAGCTGAACTCTGTGACTTCATGGTGAATCTGCACTGCAGACAAACAAACAGAACTCCTACGCGAGTTATAACCGCTCATCATCCTGCTGTGATTCATAAGCTCGCGATTTATTCAAAAGCACGACTAAATTTGTATTGAGGTAATTTTCTGATGGTTGGCTGATCAAAGATTTGTACATGCGGGACTCATTTCTTGGCATGAAAGTCATACCATCATGGTGAGGTCAGTCCGGCAGATGAACTACTGTAAAGCGCATACAGATGATGGTGCCATGACTCACTGGCTGTGATTTATGTGGATGCTGAGAGGATCCTTATATCTGATTTCAAAAAGTCACTTGCGCTCGGCGGTTCAGTTAACCAGCTGATAACAGGCTTTGAGGAGATCTGGTTCGGAGATATCTTCAGTGGATGGTGTTGCTAGGAGAGAATACTCTGTGTGTGTGACTGGCACAGATGCGAACGACATTGATGTATGAGGACATTAGTTTCTCTACAAAAGACATTTCATCTTTAATGCATTTCTTGCAAGGAAAAAGGGGGTCACTTTTTATCTTTCCTCACTAATTTATTTCCCCCGCATCCTGGAAAAAGTAAAAGAAACACAAGTCGCACTTTCTTAAGAAGTAAAGACAGTTTGTTTTTTACCCAGATTGCTCAGCCCCAGGCCAGCTGAGGCCAGGATGTCCAGGCCAACGGGACAGATGAGGGAAGGGGATGGGATGTTGGTGGCGGGATTCAACGCCACGGAGGGCGAGGAAGACGACACCCCGTTGCTCTCCAGACCCAGGAGGAATTTTCGGGCTTCGTACATGTTGACTGCGTTCCTCTCCACGCTTTTGACTATCACAGACTGAGAGATTGAGGGAGAAGGAGGAAGAAGTGATGGAGTAAAGACAAGGAAGTTAGAGGGAAAATGGGAAGGCAAAAGAGAAGCGGGGGGCAGAGGGGGGACGTGTGAGAAAGAGGCAGAGGAGGAGACGAGGGATAGATATGGAAGGGAATGTTGGCACCAGAGATAGGGAGTGAAAGGGAAGATGAGGGGGAGACGAACATAAAGGGGAGGAAGGAAGAGGGAATTAGGGGAGATTGGAAGGATAAACATTGAGGCAGTGTGGGAGAGAGGAGGAGACATGGGAGCAAAAGTTTGAGAGAAAGAGTGTCTTAATCAGTTGCATAACATAACCATATCCCGCTCATTGATAGAGAATATGAGGCAATGGCTATTATACTACGAGGCACTAAATCAGCAATGCAAAATTACTAACAGAAAAGATTTTAAATCAGTGGGAGAAATGACTTCTACATTTTTCCACATCACCAGAAACCATGCCTTTAATAAACATCAAATAAAAATGAACGTGAGCACAAATCATGTCCTGGCTCTTTGCTTTTTGCCAGAGTTTGAAAAATGGATTCCAATCACGATCGGTCTCTCCGACACACACACACACACACCCTCCTTTATGGGCCTGCCAAAGAGCCGGGAGCACAGAGGCTACGGCGTGCATTTGGACGGGCCCTTTTTGGATTACTGCTGTCACCTCGTTAAAATGTTTAAGTGAAGGGTTCTTAAGAGGATCTGGGCTGGGTCGGTGTTTACATTGGCACTTCAACATCAGTCCCCGCAGGCCCGTCTGGTTTGGGCACGGAGCCCTGGCTCGGGATGGGACGTGGGCACCTCGAAGAGACAGTCAGGACGGGGCCAAGTGTTGAAATATGATTAGGAATATTATGTGTTGTACAACTGTAGAGTAACAGCAGAGGTTGGCTTTGGATATATATATATAACACAGGCGCACCACAGATGCCGCCAGAGTTTTTAAATCACAATAAAGAAATGATCAACATATTTCACTAATTTAATAAACGAATGAGCGTAACTCCAATTTTACTAAGGAAACATGCAAATCAAGCCTGTTATTTTGTAGTTGGAATAGCTGAGAGGCATAACAGAAAGATTGAGCCCATCAGGTGCAGGCTGGGATTCCCCACTGTGGCCGACGATGATTTGCCAAAACTCGTCTCAGTGTTGGTATGGCATGATTCCCCTTGGAGTAAGGTTCTAGTTTTTCCTTTTAAATTTCATCACATAGCGGTGAAATGTGACATGGCGATCCATAAATTATTTCATGCTGTGAGTAATTCTCCAGTGGAACAGTGGTTTATTTGTTTCTTGGTAGTCTTTTTTTCTCTCTCTCTCTGCCTGACACAGCGTTTAAACGAGTAAGACAGCAGCTATGTTTTTCTCCGGGTGAAAAGTTAGGATATGTTTACTTCAGTGATTGATTTCATTAATCTTGATTATTCTATGTCCAAACATTGCCCCTTAAAATAGACGTTAACGCTGCCAAATACAGATGAAGAAGTGCAAAATGTAAATAGGGCAGTGCATCTATTTCTATACACACATTTTTTTAAAAGGAATAGTTGGTGAGGATTTTAGAATTTTTGTTTGTTTGTTTTTATATTTAGGGATGCACCAATACTGATACCAGTATCGGGTACTTCTCTGTACCAAAAGACAATCGTTAACAGCTAGCTGGAGGGTGTGAGCGACACACGGCAAGCTGGGGAGTCCCGCATACGAGGCGGTGCACCACGTACGAGCACCCGACCGACCAACATTGCCATCCCTAGAGTCATACCAGAGAGGACAAATCAAACACTGACTCTACATAGGGCCATTTGTGTTGTTGCATTGGCCACCGTAGTTCTCCTACACGCTTGGCACATGCACCAACAGTTTCAGTTGGTTCCAATCTGCAACCCTACAGTGGCCAGATGCCTCCAAATCCTACACACTGCACCTTTAAACTCTCCGTGCTGTGTGAGTGTAAGCCCGGTGTCATACCTTGCTGGGCTGTTTTGGCTTTGGTTTGATGCTGATGAAGACGTCCAGCTGCTCCATTAGCGCTGTGATACACTGTGGCTCCACCTCAATGTCCTCTTTAATGTCAAACATTAATACAAGAGGCAAGCAGCCCTGCAGAGCAAACACACAATTAAAAGGCATATCGGCGACACACTCTTTGTTTTCTTATGTCAGCTGCAGACTAATGTCTTTCAGAGCCTGCAGAGTATACTGTAACATATCCGTGTTCCTATATTATAGGCTATTTCTCATAACAGTAGTAAATTTCCCTTTATACTATACCATTTTTTAGACCTACATGTTAGAAATACCAATAAATACAAGATTCACTGCTGGATTCATCCCACACAGAGCTTGGGAAATTCCGCCAAGAGCAATCTGTTTTGCATGATCACCACCACAAGCACCACAGACATCTATATTTTGGGCCGAGTGCTGGACAGCGCTCCTATTGTGAGTGGGTGTAATTAGCAGTAGAGAGTATAGAGGCCCGGCTGGCCCTGACAGAGGCCTGAGATTGGAGCTGTAATCTACAGTCTGGCTGGAAGAGGCCAAATCACACAGTACACAGCAGCTGAGAGCGGGACTCCTCTCTCTCCCTCCTGTTCAAAGCTACTTCTCTTTATCTCCTTCTCTTCTTTGTCAACCTCCTCTCTCATCCCCTTCTTTCTATGTTTCTATTCTCCCTTCTAACTTCTCTCACAAATCAATTGTTTTTACAGCCTCGCACAGACAGCCAGACAGTGGAGAGGCTCCCTCTTGTGTGTCCAGACCTGGAGAAAGTCATGTTTAGCCACTGCAACAACTTTGGCATTTGCTAAATGTCTTTGGGGCCAAATGGGAGACCGCAGACAAAGAAGGCTCTGGCTGAATTACCGCCCCACATTATGGATCTCCAAACAGAAAGCCAAATCTGTTTACGGCCGAGATGTCTCATACGCACCAGCTCAGCAGAAGCTTTTAGCCAGTGGTAATTAAACGGCCATCACTTTTGCACATTTTTTAAACAGACATCTGATTATAACCCTAAGTAATTCAGATAAGGGTAGCCTCGGCGGTTACAGGCAATAAGACAAGAATGACCACAGAGCATTTTTAAATCTAAATGTGAGGCGCGTCCTCCTGGTAAAAAAAAAACAAAACAGTAATGTGCTGATCTTTGAATCACAGACTGGGAGTTTACTGAAATTTAAATCCAACGAAATCTACTGTGTATGCAAGCCAAACCATTACCATTACCATCAAGAAGGATCATCTGTATACAGCCAGGACATTAAGAACTTAAGCCAAGCTGACGCGAATGTGTGTGTCCATCTCACATGCAGGTATGTGGCTATAAATCACGCAAGCTGACCTTGAGTCGGCTACAGATTGTTGTATAACTGGACGTTTCAGCAGCATGAGCGGAGCCAAGCACATCTCTTCCAAGGCTATGCAAAACCCCAAAAGGCAATCATGGCTTTTTAAACCCCATCTCAAAACCCACGCATCATTCACACACACCATGATGATGTTGGTGAAACAATGACATCCATTATAGCTACCGCACAGCGTGCGGAATCTGTATATGTAAAGGATCTAATGCCAATGCCAACCATTAACCCCCAAAGTCAAGACAAAGCCTGGCAGTTTCAACCAGCAGATATTAATAAACAAAACACACAAAAGGTACCCACCATGAGATACTGCCGTGCAAGGCAGACCGATTCGATGGTGCCTTGAATGTAGACTGTGGATTTCTTTTGTGGGCTGTTGGGGTCAGGGAAGTGGATCTGGGCTCCCGTTCTCTGGGTGATGTGCTTGATGTTGCTGCCGTTGCGGCCCTTCATGAAGAGGTGGTGCTGGGGTGCGATGTCCAGGTGGGTGGTGACTGAGATGGTGCTCGCCAGGCTACCAGCCAGGTGCTCCAATAGCAGAGCTGTACCCCTCTGGGGAAACAAGGACCACAAGGTAATGTAACAAGTAATGTGACAAATTATATGAATATATAAAGAACTAGAATTACCACCTTGCGGTTGTTTGCCTCCGCCAACCAGTCAAGTTGCAGTTTACATCCAAAATGTCATTACTTCATCATTTTATCCTATCAGACTTTTGTGTGGAATGGTCATAATTAGCAAATTAATTCTTGAGTTATGGCCCAACATGTGTTTTGTGAGGTCACAGTGACCTTGACCTCTGACCACCAAATTCTAACCAGTTTGTCCTTAAGTCCAATTGGATGTTTGTGCCAAATATGAAGAAATTTGCTTCAGGCGTTCCTGAGATATTGCATGCACAAGAACGGACTGGACGGACGGACAACCCGAAAAAATAATGCCTCGATCGGGCCACGGCTCTCGCCGGACGCAGAAGCATAAAAATACACGTATAATTTAGAGTTTACAATCATCCTAGCGACTCTGTGGAGCTATGCATGGATACAGTGGTGCTTTGAGCTAAATGCTAACGTCACCAAAGTCTTTAGGAAACATTGTCTGGTGACCATGAATGTCAATCCATCCAATAGTTGTTAGGATATTTCAGTCTGGAGCAAAGTGGTGGACCTCCTGACATGGTCATCCATCGAGCTACGTCACTAGCATGGCCAAAAATCCAAACATGATTTTGTCTTCAAAGAAGTAAATATTTACTTTAAAGGTGCTAAATACGGGATTGGGAGCGTTGCTATAGCCTCTCAACATCTGTTAAAATAGCCACGGTGAGTCTGGTGAAGCTCAGATTACAACACACAGAGGAAGAGTGACTTCATTCTCTGCTCAGGTAGACATTACTCCTCTATATCTTTACATAGCAAATAGTTGGTAGCTGCTATATTAATGCTCTGAATATAGAATTTAGCACCTTAAAATCATATTTCACATGACAACATTACAACATTCATAATGAATTCATCGGTTGATTATTTCTTTCTTAATCTTTTCTTCTATAACAACGTGATGTCAACAAATGTGCTTGTTTTGTTCAACCAACAATCTAAAACCCAAAGATGTTCAATTTATTATGATATAAAACCGCAAATCATCACATTTGAGAGGCTGGAACAAGCAAATGTTTGGCATTTGTGCTTGATAAATAATCCAACCATTAATCGATTGTCAAAATTGCTAAACAATTAATCAACTTCTCTTTTTGGCAGTAATTCCAACATTCATTTTGTGTGAGCAGTGGTTCTCAACCAGGGGTCCATGGACCCACAGCGGTCCAGGGGGTCCCCAGAATAATGGGGAATAGATTATTTTCACTATTTAATTCATTATGGAAGTGAGCCCAATGTTAGTAAGAGTCTTAAGAGTGACTATTCTGATCAGAGGTTTCACTTCCTCCACAGTTATCTCCTCAACTGTAGTCTTCTGGTCTTAATCATATCGAACAACCAAAATATTTTCAGATGGAGGTTCCCTGAAGCAAAATCTTATAAATGTGGACCAATTTATGGGTCCTTTCCTTGACAAGAAAAAGGTTGAGAACCACCGGTTTACAGTATAATAGTGAGTGGGAAAATAAAATGAAAGCTTGCCATCTCATTCCAAATGCATGCTAATTGTCGGAGAGAGGTTGCCCCGTGGGTGTGAAAATTAATTCTACCAACAATAAAACGAAAGAATATAATGGACAATTTACTGACTTCTCACAAGAGTATCAAACAGTTGAAATTAAATCATATAAAGACGTGACAAAGAAAGCTGGAACAATATTTCATTGAGAGCAATAGCCAGACCACATAAACTAATCAGTTAACGAGGACAGCAGTGGAGCCATGTTGCCCGTTTCCCAGAGAAAACACCAGTGTTTTCTATAAAACCAGTGGAAACTATTATATTTTCCACTTCATCTGCTGGCCTGATGAACGCTCTCATTCCTCGCCGTCTCTGCTGTGCCTCTGCAAGCCATCACTTGGCCCAGTAAAAGTAAGCCATTTCCAGTGTGAGACGGGAATCCACACACTGCGGCCAGCGTAATACAACAATCCAAAGCGGTTTTGGCAATCCTCGAAGGTACTCCGAGTGTCTCACACCACCACATAGCATAGTGCACATATTCCTCTAATCCTCTGGCCTTCATCTGGCTTGCTTCCCAATGCCGGCTGACCCCACAGACCTACCACACACTCAGGGGCCGTGCTTCTGCATGCATCCATGTGCACATATTAACTGCACAAATGCACATTAGAATGCAAATCCAAATAAAAGTGCACAAGCATACATGAATAAATATATGCATGGATGCGTATTATGCCAGATGCAGTCACTGGCAGACAGAACTGAGCTCCATATTGTTAACAGAGTATTGGAAGCAAAGGGAGTTGGTAGGTATGACTTGGCAGAGCTGATGAAAAGACTCCTTGGCAGGCTTTGAATAGCCACAACCCAGATGCCAGTTGAGGAAGTGAATCCGTGTGTATATACATACAGTATATATAATATACAGTATGTTTATGCAGAAACAAGCTGCAGGGACAGTAAGAAACTCCTAAATCTATTTAAAAAGAAACTGAACTGAGGAGAGCCTTCTGGACTTGCTGCTACAGTAGTGGGGAGGTGTCTCCCTCCTACTGGAAAGCAGGACCAGCAGCTGTCCAGTTCAAGCGACCAAATATCTCTCAGCGCTCTCTTGCCCCCGTGGCGCTGAATGTAATGAGGCACTTAAAACGTGAAAAGTGAGGAACGCTGACAGTGTTGGTGGGCCTTTGACGCGGTGCAGCTCTGGAAACCTTTTCCTGGCCTGCGGTTCGCCATGTAAACGGGTGGAGAAGAATGAGGGTATTATCTCAAATATTGTTACACTGAAATGACTGACAAGGAGTGCACAGGTCAGGGTTCGGTTAGTTATTCAAGCAGCTTTAACAGGACACGCTGGCTGCTTGGAGGGTTGAACCTATGACCTTTATGATTTGGTCTCTTTGTAATTCTAAAAGGGAAAATCCAAACTAAACAGAATTGATATTGTTGCCAATGTTGTAACAGGAAACAGACAAAAGTTTTCTCAAAAATGGAAATTGGAGCATCAAAATGAACTGATGACACGATCATGTGACTGAGCTGGTCAATTAGTTCTGAAGCCGTGGGCTTATATTGAATTTAATCTAGTGCTGAAACAATTAGACAATTGACAGAAAATTATTTTGACTTGATTGATTAAACATTTAAAGCTGCAGTCGGTAACTTTGAGCAAATATGATTGTGATATATGATGGTTATTTTTTTATAAAACTGTCACTACATCATGAGAAAGTTTGCTCCAGTCGGTGGGCGGTCCTTGGTTTTGGTTTGACTGTTTTCAACATGGCGGCCGAGTCACAAACTTTCTCATTTTACAGCTAAACAGACTTTCAGACTCTCCATGGGAATTTCAAAATAAAAGGTGTATCTTAAAGATGATGATACGAATCAATGTTTTCACTTTGCATCAGTGATATTGGATCGTTGATCATTGAATCGATACATTGATCCAGATCGATGGATCATTACACCCCTATTGATTAATTGATTAGGCAATTGACTAGAGCTGCACGATTTTGAAAAAATATCTAATTGTGATTATTTTGACTAATATTACAATTATGATATGAATTGCGATATTAGAGGGAATGATAATTTTTACATCATTATTCTTATTTTCATTGAAAAACATATTGAAATGATTATGGGGGGATTTTTGCAGGGATCTGTACCACACAAAGATGTTTTCTAAAGCCTGTAGATTATGATGTGTAGGCCAGGACATCTCAGCAACAACCCAATATTTAATTCAAAATGGTTTTTCGACACACATCTCGCCTTTGACAATATTGCAATTTGAAAATTGCAGTAGGCCAAAACAAAATTCTAAATCTGAAAATTATTTTAATCACAGATAATCTGTCTCATGCACTACTGTCAGGATATAGTGACAGTTTTATAAAAAATAACCTTTTATCATATTTGTTAAAAGTTACCAACTGCAGCTGTAAGTCACTTATCAAGCACATTCCAGCTGATAAAATATGCAACTTTTCTTTATTTCATATGTTTGTAAATTGAATGCCATTGGGTTGTGGGCACGGATCATACACTCAACTATCCAACACCTTCTACCAATATTCACTTCACAATTACGAGACCCTCCTCACCTTGACGGCGTTGGCGTTGTTCTGTGAGCCCCGTACCACGCCCGTGGCCCTGTAGAGGCGAGTCGGGGGCTTGAAGGAGACTGTGAGGCTGTAGGTTTGCGAGATGTGCTGCACGGTGGGGGAGCTGGGGTCCGACTGCATGATGGCGGGAAGCTCGAACGACAGCACGAGAGGGAGCAGCTCCTGCAATATGGAGGAGAGAAAAAAAAGTGAAATTACTGGGAGGAAACCACCACTGTGCTGAAATACTGCAGCTATGTTAAGCTGGATAGCTTATCATTGTGCTGCCACTGGTGCTGCCAGAAAATGGGGAAATAAAACATGACGTGTCCGATTTCTTGACAAAATCCTAAACAGGCACTGTATAGTGGCTCGTATCACATTGTGCTGTCATTCACACTGATTAAGACCATTTGGACGCCAAGCAAAAACACAGTAAAATGGTGATTTCTTTACATAGTGGAGACGTATGTGAACTGACGCGCAGACATAACAACAGTTCCTTTAGCAGAAGGTGGCAGCATGGAAATCCGTCAGCTCAAATAAATCCGGAGAAGTTTATCAAAACGAGGTCAGCAGTGCCAGCAGTAAAAGAGCCACCCTTTGTTACATGAAGTGTGCTACAGATTTGAACATTATGGCTGCAGCTGTTTAACAATCCTGCAAAGCGTCAGTGGTCGACGGCCTGCTCATTCTCATGCATTCACTTCAAGTCGCCGAATCAAACCACAGGAGCGGCAACAGACATCAGCTCTTGTCATTTGTATCACAGCAGCCATTTGAACAAAACAGATGCAGACAGGAAGGGCTTCGCTTCATGCATACACATACTTATGCATGCATGGGAGAGAAATCAAGGAGGCACACACCCACCCGTACGCACACACACAGACACACACAGACACACACAAAGAAGAGAATGAATACACACAGTGTTATACAAACACTGACTCTTGGGCAGAGCGCCACTATGGTTTTGGCTGCCAGTGAAGGGCAAGCAGCATGAATTGCTCTGACCAAAGAAATGCATCCCTGATCAGTCCCATATGCGCTTGGCCTTACATTTATATCACGTTTCAGCACTCGCTCTCAGAGGGCTTGAGAAATGTAGGTCAGCACTGAGGGAAACGCAAGAGAGGACAAGCGGAGCAGCAGGAGTCAGGCGCTGAATGAAGAATAGACTGATTTTTATGGTGGAGCTGACCTCAGCTTTTTTGAGTCTACCTGGCAGATATGAGTTTCACATGTATTCAATCTGAAAGCGACGATAAAAAAAAGCCTCAGTTCTCCTGACATGAGGGTGAGAGATGAAGAAAAATGAAAATATCTTCGAGGTAAAGCAACTGGCCAGACCTTTCATCACCTGCATGTCAGCTCCACCTTCGAAAGCTCCAAGAGAAACCCCTCGAGAATCCATCACCTCAACAACCGACTTGTTACAGACTCAAACATATCTCTACCCGAGAGGGCCTCAGAAATACAGTAGACCTTACAAGTCCGCTGTAGTGTGTCTGAGTGTTAAAGGGACATTACGTTCATTGCACAACCTCAGCCACTGCTGGTTTCAGGAGAGATGGGGGAGGATGTGGTCTAAAGGCCACCCAGAATAGCATACTGCGTATTGTTATGCACTGGCGACCTCAACAGTAGGGGGTCAACAAACTGGGATAAACCCTCTCTCATTTTACAGTGTGGTGCCTTAATAATCAACACAAGACCACCATCAAAAACTCCCTCTCAGAGTTAAAGGCAGGGTTGAAAAAGATATTAGAAACCTTTTTTGTTATATTTGTTGAAATTCTCATTACATCCCGACAGTAATCCATAAAGTTGTTAGCTGTTAACGTTCATTATGATGCGTTTATGTTCATAATGATAACTTTGAGGGAGTGGCTTTGAGGGAGGCCTGAAGCGATGGACGGTCAGTGTCTCCAATTTAGCAAATTTCGGGATTTAGGGATCTTTTGTAGCTAGTTAGCAGCTAGTGCTAACTAGCTACAAAAGTCTAACTACTTTCATTTGAAAAGAGAGGCCGTTTTTTCAGCTGGATCATTTTTAAAAATCAAATGTACTCTTGCTAGTTTCTCAAAATCGCCCACCCTGCCTTTAAGACCTTTACATTACGAGAGGCGTTTTTTTTCCCCCCCGTTTGATTAATTTGCTCGTCAATATATGTTTTTCCAACGGTTGTTTTTGTCATGAATACTTTCACACAGAACACGAATATTACTCTGCAAAAAAGCTTTTTTCTTTTAGAACGAGGTTGATTTTTCTGAGCTTTCGCACCGCGAATAAAGGCATCAAGCAATCACGTCGTGCAGAATGGGTCGAATCGCGCCTATATTTATAAAACAGCAGCACCCGTAGTCTGAACCAAGACTCCAAACTATTCCTCCTTTCGACCTTGACAAAGGCAGTGCGGACCAGATCCCCTCCTTCCGTTCTTACCTTTCACAATAAAAGCCTTAGACATATAATATTCGCAGGCGAGCATCTCGCATTTTCGTGACGTTTACTCATCACGCCCCTGGTGTGTATAGGCCTTTAGATGAGAAGATTGATACCACTTTTACCGTATGCACAATTAGCTTAAGTTCGATGCACTTTTACAGTTTAACATCTCTTTTTTCACTCCAATTTTATACAAATTAAACCAACAAGATAGCTAGCTGTCCAGTCTTTATGCTAAGCGAAGCGAACAGTCTCCAGCTTCATATTGAATAGATAAAAATCAAAGTGGTATAAATCTTCTCATCCAACTCTCAGCAAGACAGTAAATAAGCGTATTTCCCAAAATGTTGAACTATTCCTTTAAAGCAAAACTGGGCAAAATTAGACATTTGAAAATAACAGCACTTTGACTAATAAGGCGTTTGCTAGCATTTACAAAGAAACCCTTCAATTACAGTCACTCTGGACAAACTAGTGTGTATTTGTTGACCAATTACTGTGCATATATTTCATTTGTGAAGAAATACGTTTGACAGTTTGTGGTCAGTCAGTTGTCAGCACTGGACAAACTATGCAACAATTAGATGAAAAGGAAATCTCTCCTACGTGCTGCATTTGAGGAAATTGCCTGCAGGTTAAGGGATGTAGCGCATACATAATTAAAGCTATGCGTGGAAGGACTGTCAAGGTAGTCGTGAGTATTGAGTGTTTTAATGAACAGCATTGGAGGTATTTGGGTATCATGGGATAAGGTGAGAATCAAGGCCTGCTTCCATCAGAAGAAGCCAAGTTAACAGAGAGGGAAACCTGTCTTTTGATCCACCCTCGTCATCCGCTGACTGTGTGTTCTTTGGAGGCCAGAACAATCTTTGTGGTTCTCTACAGCTTATATTATAAACCTCTTTGTACAACCCTGCTACGGTTAGGTTTGATTATCCTTTTCTTCCCCCACAGCAAAAAAAAGTAGATGATCTGGGTTGCGGCCTGCTGCTTATGAAAACAACCACTAAGCATGGAGAGGTATGGGTATGCGTACATGCAGACGTTTGCCAATACACACTGCAGAAATATCCAGCATGACCTTCTCCTTTCTCTCTCTCCATCTCACACACTTCACTTGTTAGTTTTGGTCAGTCCATAGTGGAGAAACGTGTTCATTGTAGACAACTGCTGCGGTGTTGAAATACGGCAAAAGTTCAGGGATGTAACACTTCACACGAGCACAGAGGTCCTCCGCCCACAGAGCTGAGGCTGGAGGTCGGCCTTCCAGGCATACTGAAACTGAAGATGAAGAAGAGGCTAGAAAATGGGCTGGAGATGAGCCTGCCAAAGGGGCTGAGGCTCAAGCTTGTATTTTACAATTGTTCTTGGGAAGTGGTCTGGGAATAGGTTAGGAATGGTGCATGCGGCTCAGAGGAAGCACTGAAACTGAGCCTGGAGTGCACAATTGTCTACTGTAACCCTGGAGCTCTTCCATTGGTAGGATTAGGTAGAGAACTTGGCTGTCTGGAGTCTGGTGTTTTTGTTTATGGAGGAAGTAACTGTTTTGATCGATGCACTTGGTAGCACATAAGTAAACTACAACAGGATTTCAGACTTACACATGAGCTGGAGGAGTTTAGTCTGACTGGTTTGGTTAGACTGTGGGTATATGCCTGCCATTGGCCGCGTATCTCACGTGACATTCTCCTCCCCTTCCGCTATCTGGGCTTTATTTTTCAAAGGCACCGTCGCTGATAACTGTGATATATTTAAAGAAATACAAACCAGCCAGAACGTCTTGGAGCGTCAAAGCGCTGTGGAGATAGGTCTTACTATACGAGACTAGAGGGGGTTAGTCAGGCTAGCTAATACGTGAGCACTGTATATAAAGATGGACGACGCGTCTCCACTTCCTTCCACTGTGCAGAAGTGAAGCCAAAATATTCCGGATACAGGAGCTGCCATCTTGAGATTTTGACGTCATTTGGAGTCAGTCTGCGCAGTAGTGAGCGGGGTGGCTGGAGATGTTAAGGTAACCCGCCCGAACCAATTGCGAGCCGAGCACGGCCGCAGCTGGTCAGCGAGAGAGACTCACAGCTGTCAATCATGACGTCTAACCCCCATTTTATAGCATCAAATAACTAGTTTTCACCAAACTTATTAGAAAAATGAACACTAGAATATACATCAGCATGATAAGAATGACCTAAAATGACAGAAACCATCTTTGGGAAAAAAATTATTTGACGTGTACTTTGACTTTGTATTTTGGCCCATGTCCCATCCACTAACATGGAGGGGGGGGGGATTTATGACCTATACTGCAGCCAGCCACCAGGGGGCGATCAAGATGTTTTGGCTTCACTTTTGGAGATCTGTCATTTCGTCCATCTTTATATACATTCTATGGTGAGTACGGATGGAGTGGTTCAGTGTAAGAGTAGGAGACAGGCGCTCTGAAGCTGAAGTCCCAAATTCGGCAAGCGAGTGTGGCCAAAAGCAGGAGGAACAGGAAATAGTGTGAGTAGAGTTGAAGTGCAGGAGCTAACATGGCTAGCAGGCTAGAAGCAGCAGTCAACAAATTAGTTAATTTCAGGGTTTTTATTAAATGCTTTCCTGTAATTAATCTCACACTGCAGCCAAGCAGCATCCCTCCTTATCTGCTGCTTGTATTATTTCACCGTGCAGTTATAAAGTAGATAGATAGATATAAAGTATAAATAATCTAATTTCCTGAATGTGACGTCAAACCTACTTCCTCTCTCAAAGTGGCAGGACAAAGGAGAGCCTCACGAATTAATGTGTAGAAGTTCAATCTGATTGAACTGCTCACAAGCTCAGCGGGGTTGTGTGTGCAAACTGAAACAGACATACACAGTATTTGGCAAAAATATGATATGGTGATGTTATAGTACTTTTTTTCCGAAGTAAAATTCAAGCCGCCCACAGTCGCTGTGCTCTATGAAGTTCAAAACTACAAACTTACAAGCCTGCAGGGAACGAGTGTTTTCACACTCAAAATTCTGCGTGGAATATCCCTTTAAGACAAACGAGACTACGTTCCAACTTACCCTTATTTTTACTCGAGCTGCCTCCACCCCTCCTGGCTGCCCTGCGATGGACACCTGTTCACAATAAAAAGTATCATCAGTATCTGTAAATCAGTTAGCCAGTTCAAAAGCCAATCCAAGACATACAGTTGCACTTCATTTCAATGTCGAGGGAAAATCCAGAACAAACACATTGGAAACAGCAAAGGTTTAAAGGCTTCCTCTAAACTGAAACCCAATCCCCTTCTGTGACATATTTCCAGTTAGTGTTTTATATTCTTGAACCACATCATTACAGTTACCATGAATCTAACATTGTGATTAGAAAAACGGCCTCCAAAATTGAATTTACTGTGAGAGGACAGATGAAGTTAAGAAATTTTTAAAAGTGATAAATAATGTCATTCGATTTCTCCTCTCATTATTTTCCCACTGTCGTAGACAACTGCTCACCATTATGGAGCAAAGAAAAACTTGTTTTTGGGAGCCTGAACATGAACAAAACACACACATACTATAAATATATATACAGTATATATATATATATATATACAGTATATCTATCTATATATCTATATCTATATCTATATCTATATCTATATATATACACTGTATACGTATATATACAGTATATGCACACACAGGGCAGTGTAGTGCTGCCATTGTTAAGACCTCATGTTAGCAAACATCTGCCGTGTTGAAATGTGCTTGATCAATATCCTTAATCCTACCAGCTCCAGTGAGAAGGAAGTTATATACTGTATATTTGTTTATCAACACCACTGCACTTCAATATGCTCTGTATCTCAAAGGCTCTGCTGCAGTCAGTGAGCTTTTGAAACCAGAAAAATATACAGCTTCAAGGGATCTTGGGGCCTCAAAAGGAGTCTCTTGCTACTTATCTGCCTGAACTTGCATCATCAGAGTAAGACTGAAGGGGGTTGAACAGGCTATGAGAAGCAGAGTACTGGAAGGTTTAATGGTCTACGCAATGTAGGCATAGCTTACTGTGCAAAATACACAGAGAGGAAGTTGAAATCAGGCAGCAACCTTCGGGTCTGAAAAGTGAAGCTTTCTTTCTAATATCCAGCAGGGGGCGACTCCTCTGGTTGCAAAAAGAAGTCTTATCGTAGAGAAGTCTATGAGAAAATGACCCTACTTCTCACTTGATTTATTACCTCAGTAAACATTGTAAGTAAGAGTTTATGGTCTCAATTGCTAGTTTCAAGTCTTCTTCAATACAGCATGAAAATAAAAATCATTATCCCATTTAGAGTCAAATATGCATTAGGGCGTGGCTACCTTGTGATTGACAGGTCACTACCACGCCGCTGTCCGGTCTGGTAGTTGTCCGTGTTTTTGTCTTAGAATTTTCACAGTGTGTTTTCAGTTAATTCAAGTTAATTATAACATTTTGGTAAGCTAAAAATGTCTTAGCTCCACCCTCTCGATTTACTTCTGGTTGCAAAAAACCAAGATGGCGACAGTCAGAAACCAAGATGGGGAAAAGGGATGCACCAATCTGAATTTTTTCATTCCCAAAACCGATACCTGGGCTTTCCAATCCAGTATTGGTGCACCCTTTAGAACTCGAGGCTTCAAAACTGTCGTACACAAACCAATGGGCGACGTCACGGTGACTATGCCCACTTCTTATATACAGTCTAAATACAGCCCTTTAAAAATAAATGAACGTGAGGTGCACCGTAGAGAACCGGACACGTTTATTTACTGGCAGTGTGCTCTTCTGAACTCCTCATACTACACTTTAAAGGTAATTAAATTGGATCCCGCTGCTCTTCTATAGCGAGTCCAGCCAAAACACACCGGCTTCCTCTGGGCTGGCCAATCAAAACAGCCAGCTGGACCAACTCTCTGCAACCTGTCCAGTCTGAGACCCTGTGACAGTTAATGAATGGGCTGGAGGGCCGCATGTGTACGGATCAAAAGACTATTTGGAACAACTTAAGCTACTACTGAAGAAAATAAATTATGGAGGGGTGATGATGGTAAACACTCGAGGCAGCTGAATGCAATATACTTTCACTCAAAAACATCAATCACGGTGCAATGTTGCGGTTCAAGAGATTAAAGCAAAATTTTTGATGAGGCAAACTCTTTGATGGACTGGCAGTAAACAGCTCGCTCCATCCATCTATCTCTCTAATGTCTCGGTGAGACAGCACAGTATAAATCTGTGTTGTAGCAACACAAACCTGGTTGCTTTTCTCTGCCTGGTTGTTCCTGTTAGAGTCCGGGAAATGGATGTGGCAACCCGTCTCCTCCATCACCCTCTTGATGTTGTTGCCACCTTTGCCAATAACGTGGGAGTGCTCTGTGTGGGAGACGTCCATCTTCAGAGTTACCCTGTTACTCTAATGAGCAGGAAAAAAAGAGAGAGGGCTGCAGTGAAATGATGATTGATAACGCTTGCAATAACTCAGTGAGTGGAACATGGTGCTCACGGAAAAGTGTGTGTTATTATACGTGTAATTGAAAGGCACTTAAAGGTAGGGTCGGTGATGCTGAGAAACCAGCAAGAGTACACTAGATTTTAAAAATGATTCGAATGAAAAACCCAACCCAGTGTCGCCAACTCTTTTCCAATGAAAGTAGCTAGCAGCACTAGCTCCAAAAGTCCCTAAATCTAGAGAGAAAGTCGTCAATTCAGCAACACTGACATCCCGTCCCTTCAGGCCTCCCTCCAAAGCCACTCCCCCACAATTTTCATTATGCATGTAAACAATGAACATGGCTAGCAGCTTGCGGAAGCGCACCGAGTGCACGGGCAGAGTGCATGCAGGTAGACAGGCAAGTAGCCGTCCAATCATTTCATTCAGGTTGTAATAATGTAATGTAATAATTGGACGGGCTACGGATACCAATTTTTTTTTAACTTTTTTTTCATCAGAGAATTTAATTTATTGATTGCTGTCGGGATTTAATAAGACTTTCAACAAATGTAACAAGACTCGGTCAAAACCGAGTATATGGCTGGACCGTGTTCGGTCAGTCTGTGAATTTGTGGCTGAATTGTTACACAAATAGTCAGTGGTCATGTCTATAATGTTAAATCCAGCAGTACATGTCCACCATGTCCAGTGAAGACATAAGGGGATGCACTGCTCCACTCAACTAGCCGAGATTTTTCGACCTTATGTAAATACAGACCGTCTCCAACTCGCCACAACACCGGGTGACTGCTTCTCCTGCTGTCCATGGGACATGAATGGAAAGCATAAAGGACGGTTACTGCTTTTTCATTATGTAAGAGCAACGGCCAATGAGGAAACTCCAACACTCGGCCCACCAATCGTGTTACTTCATCACTCAGTCACTCGCTCAGAGACAGACTTTTGCGTTTGTAGGGCTGGCCCTCTGCGATCCAGCCAAAACATGTATTTGAACAACACTACCAGCCCCACCTTAAACAGCAAAGACAGAAATGACAAAACAATTCAGAAATGTCTGACCAAATATTACATTTTCTTCAGTAAATTTCATGCACTGCATTCATTGCAAGTTGCACTGTCAAAACACTGCAGTCTTCAGTGTCCCTGAAGCATGACAGTGTCTCCAATATCACCACAGACAGCTCGGATTAAATCTAATTTGCGATGAGACATTTTAAAGTGTATAAACAAACAACAAGGAGGATCAGGGCAAATAGCAGAACTCTCTGGTTCCCTCTGATTATAAATGCTACTTCACTGAAAGCCCAGTGCAGCATCTGTCCTTTTCACTCTTAATTAGGGGTGTCACGATTCTCCAAATCCACGATTTGATTTAACTTTTGATTTTCAGGTCACGATTTGACTTTCAATTTACACATGCCATAAACTATGGAGTCTTGATTCCTAAAGATCAACAAATCATTGGTTTTATGCCCTGAAAACTGTCATTTACACTTTCAAATTCTTCTTTAAAAAGAGAACTGAACTCCCTTTTCATTTAGAAAGTGTTTCAAAAGTTAGACTACAACAGTTTACAATGTACTGTAAAAAGCTGCATCTTTTCAATACCAGTGTCTGTGTGACCCGCCTCAGAACATATTCATTAAAAAAACAAAACAGAAATCCTTCTGCAGTGCATTATAAGTGTTCTGTAATCTACAAAAATACGGTTTTGTTGTCAGCTGCTCTGATTCTCTGATGTAGGCTGAAACCGTGGTGATGTTCTGTCGGGAGATGCAGTGAATCAATGTTAAACCAAGTGAGAGTAGAAGAGCGAGTAAGGAAACTAACTTACTAAAGTCCGCTAGCTAATTCATGCAGTGTAAAATACCATAGGCATATGCAGGAAGTGCTCCGAGTATCGCAGCGACAGGGACCTCCCACATTTCCCATCATGCCTGCCACGTCCCGAGTGCTCGACTGAGTAGTTTAAGTTTGCTGTTTTATGTTCCAAAATGCAAATGTTAGTGTTTGTAATGTAATGTGTCTGTTCAGAACATGGTCGCTTATGTTGGTAATTGTGATTTATGTGCTGGTTTATAGTTTTAACCATGCGTGAGGTGGCTGTGGCCTTCAGATGCACGCAAGGAAGTGGGGGCGGAGAGAAAAAAAGTAATTGCTGATCCTGCTTTTGATTTCGATGGTCAAAATGGGAAGTTAACATCGATCAATTTCCTATTTACTATCGAAATCGTGACACCCCTAATCTTAATAGTCCCAAAACTTACAATTTCCCCTCCTCTAAACACTTTCACATGCTGCAGTCATTTGGAAATAGAGGCAAATGAGCACCAAAACATGCAGTGCATTAAAAGAAAGGAATGATATTATCGAATAACTGTGTCTGGCACACTGAAATGGCCTTTTCGTGACTAAGCCACATGAGATGCTATAAACTGAGCCAATCATGTGTTGCTCTTTCGTGTGTGGAGGATGATTGCCTGCCCCCAGGGGGTGCTACAGTGCGGTCGCCCAGGTACGGTATTTCTTGTGTTGCCATGGCAATGAAAGCCTGCATGCACACACATACATGCAATCCACGACAAGGCTCGGGATGAGAGTATCTGGAGACATTAGTGCCAAGTTTGTACCACACTGTTGTGTGCAATCTGCCACTCGGTGCAGCGTGAGAGCCGAGGTGAAATACATTCGGTCCAACTGAACGCCGGGAAAGGGCGAGAAAGAGGAGAGACGATTACACACATACACATGAAGTCTATCTTCACTGGGATAAAGATGTTTACTGTACCTTTGTGTCAAGCACGGACATTATTCTGTCTTTGGCTTCCCTCACGTTCTCCCTCTTCCCGCACACCTTGATGTGTGGATCTGCAGGGGGGAAAAAAGAGAAAGGGAGACATTAAAACTGGCAGAGAGAGCATGTTTAATGTGCGAGTGTCTGCGCTGATAAAAGGGAAGAGATACAACGTGAGAGAGTGGCAAACAAGCTAAATCCATTTAACCAAAACATGACACAGCAGTCTGGATGTGTCACGAAATTAGAGCGCGTCAAGAGAAAAGCTCTGCGACAGTAATTGCTGCTTTGATATCTGCCGAGTCTCATTTAAGTCGGCGAGCAACCACACCGTGCGGGCTGGGGGGATGGGGGGAGCTAGGGTGGGGAGGGTGGGGGGTGCAGCTCTGTGGATCTATATTCAGCCAATCCATCAGTCAGCGGAGCTTGCAGGAACACTATGAGCTGGAGAGAACTGTTCCGCTGCAATTTAGCCTTGATAGAAAAGAGACATTTGATGCTTATCACCTCATTTTGCTGAACCTCATTCTGTCACTGCAAAGATATACAGTCATTTGTCAGTGTCTTTCTTTGTTGCACATGACTCAGCATGTTGATATGTGCTCTTTATCAGCCGTCACACACAGAACGAGGGCTGTGCAATTAATCAAATTCAACTATGATTTTGGCTTCCAACGATTATGAAAACAAGATAATTGACATAAAATAATTATTGTGCGGCATTATGTTTCGCAATGGCGCTCTCGTTTTGTCTTGAGTTACAAGTGCTTTCGCCCTGCTTGGGGGGTCAGGGACGGCCACTCGGTGTGGGAGGATCTCCTCGAAGAAACTCTCTCCGCGCGTATTTCCTCTGTGGTGGTGCGCCGCAACTAGCTCTAGGTCAACTTGGAAAGGCCCAGGATGAAGGTGGCACTTTACAGCATCCCTCACCTGGGCCACGCCTCCTAGAGCCTGCTATGCCCTCTCTCCCTGCGGGGAGGGACAGATGTCCCCGCTCCTGGCGCGACTGTCACCAGGGCAGACTGTCCTCAGTGCGGTGATGTCGGCAACCCACCTGACCCATCTCGAAAAACGGATCTTGTCTTGTTTACCTATTCTTTGTGGGTGTGACTTTTTTTGCGCGTGTCATCACCATTCATATCCATACAACCAAATGTGTTTGTAATTATATTGTTTACAAGTTTTTCATAGATCTAGCCTCTTAATTTTGCTCTCAAAGTGCACCCGATTGATGCATTTAACTTTAAAATAAAGGCTACAACATTTTTTTTCTAAATGTGTGATGTTTCCAAAGTCAATGAGTAATGAATAATTGTGATCTCAATATTGACCAAAATAATTGGGATTATGATTTTTGCCATTATTGAGCAGCCCTACACAGAACCAATGCTGTCTCTTGAAGAAAAGACAAGATACGACGACGCAACAGAAACTGCCACATCCTAAAATTCTTGTGTAAATGCACTCAGTGGGTAGAGATGCACCGATACTGATACCGGATCGGATATCGGGCCGATACTGACTCAAATAGCTGGATCGGGTATCGGTGATGATGGGGCCGATCTATTAAATTCAATTCTATGTTTATATACCATATACATTATAAACTGGCCTGATAATTCCTGTTTAAGTTTTGACCTTTGTTGCTGCATTAAAAAGGTTTACACTTGAATTGTAATTCCCTTTTGAAGTTTTCTTATCGAGTTACTAGTGTATGATTAAATAATTTCAATAATAAATATCAATTCAGTAAATTTATATCCATGTATTCATTTGTTACATTTTGTTTTACATAATTAAGAAAGCAATATTGAAGTCAAGCCTAACATTGCCTTACACATAAAAGAATGATCCCAGTCACTTCCACACAGTGAAGAATACAGCTTACTAATTAAACACTGGTATCGGATTGGTACTCGGTATCGGGCGATACCCAAAGCCCAGGTATAGATATCAGTATCGGGACTGAAAAAGACGGATTGATGTATCCACATCAGTGGGCACCTACAGCAGAAGATTGTACAAGTTAAAAGGTCCTAATAGCTTGAGTAAACTGTGCTTTCAGAGACCTCCTCAGCCTCTAAATACTTCAGGTTAAAATAACCAAACACTGCATACCGAAACCATTCGGAGCTAATGCTTGTGTCTGTATAACGTTGGGTAAGCAGCCTACATCTGGCTGTGCTGCATGCCTGACCCCTGGAGAACGCAAATGTGAAAACACACACAAATTCACACATGTACTACACACCCGTGGTCCATTGCCCCTGTGTTAACTGTACTAACAGCAGGAAGTTGACTAAGCCGCCTTCCAGGAACACCCCTCCCCATACACACACACTTACTGCATCTACAGTATAGCCTTCAGACACGAATCACTGAAGCAGATTTAGTGTTACAAAGTCACCGGGGCCTCAGAGAAACCCCACGGATGCATGTTTAGACTTTCAAAGAGCTCGGGAGTGAAAAATCATAAACAGTGCAGAAATGAAAGAAAAAAAAAAAAAACGATGGTCAGAAAATTTCTTGGTGATGACAAGGGAAGTTCCCAATTTACAGAATGTTTTTGAAGATGAATAACTCCCAAAAGCCAAACCGCCATGGAGCTGCAAAATACAAGGAGAGCACATGATGTCACGTCTTCTGTAGAGAGCAGCAGAACACGGGTTGGCCCGAATGAAATTCAGTTTTTTAGAGGTATCTGAAGAAGGTTAAAGCGGCAGTAGGCAGAATGTGTTTGGCATCATTGGGCAAAAATTCCATAATAACCTTTCAGCATATTGTAATTCAAGTGTTCTGAGTGAAAACGTCTGCACCTCCTCATGGCTCTGTTTTCAGACTTTAAAAAAATCTAGAGACTTTGGCCAATCAAAGGTCATTTCAGAGAGAGAGCGCTCCTATTGGCTGTTCATTCAACGGAGGCAGCTGTCAATCACTCGCGAACTCTGATCAAACGATCAAACTAGGCATCGCTGATCAAATATGAATCAATATTCTGTTACTGTAATGTCTATTTCTCACCTCAAAAGCTTTCAGAAACATCTTGTAGTGTAACGTTTAGCTGTAAAATGAGAAAGTTTGCTCCAGCTGGTGGGCGGTGCTTGGTATTTCCTCAAATGATCTCATCATGGCTGCCGGGTCACAAACTTTCCCATTTTACAGCCAAACAGTACGCTACAAGATGGTTCTGACAACATGTTATGCTAGAAATAGGCACTATAGTAACAGAATATTGATTCGTATTTGATCAGCGCTGCCTAGTTTGATCGGAGTTTGCGAGTGATTGACAGCTGCTCAGAGACGGCAAGGCTCCAGCTCGTCTCTGATTGGTTGTTTTCCTCCGGTCTGTGAAATCTTGCAGATGCCATTAGGAGCACCGGAGGACACAGAGGAACATGATTTTTTTTCAGATTACCTGTCTCATGCACTGTCAAAATATAGTGACCGTTTTATAAAAATTACTTTTTTAAATCATATTTGCTTCAATTGTACCTACTGCAGCTTTAAGCTCTCTGTTTAATAATGTACACTGGTAACTATGGGAACCATAGAGTGCCAGTAAACAAGTACTGGTGTTGTTAGCGTGTCACAGGGGTCAGGCAACCGCAGCACACACACACACACTACAAGAGATGCTAGATCATAGGAGTAACAGCAGCTCCTAGAAGGCTTGAGGGGAAGGAACACAACAAAAACCAAGGAGAGAGCGGTTAGAGACCTATCACAGTCTCAGGGCTGGATCCAGGATATTTTCCCATCATAAAGCTGTTTCTGTGAACAATAGAAATCCCTCCACTTCCTCCTGTGGCACCCGCTGCAACCATTAGAGGGAGTATGGCTCTTCCAGTGACTAACCTGCACTGCACATCTGGCAAACATTAGCCAGCCTAAACGAGTGTTGCAGTCGTGATGTAGAACACCCCCGCATTTTTGAAACGGAGTGTGCTGCATGCTCTTTTTTTTTTTTTTCCTTCTTTATGATTGATTGTGGAATAAAAAATGAACACCTTAAAGTCTTAATTTGGCTACAGCTGGAAAAGCAAACAAAAACAAGAGCAGACTTGCAGCTGCAAAAAGTGAATGTTTTCAGTCACACAGATTTTACACAGTTCCACTTGACAAAGAAGAAACCTTTTGACCCGGAGCTCTGCGCTGGCAACGCTAAAGCATTTTTCCAGCTGAGGACTACATTTGAAAAATACCACACAAATGAAGGGAATTAAGTCCGTTCGGCTTGGTGTTTCTCATTCAAAACATCTGCGGAAATGTTGAACTGGCAAGAAGGAGTAGTATTAAGATATTTATCACTTGAAAACAAAAATCAGACTTTTAGAAATGAAAACATGCTTAAAAGCATAAAGACCATCTCACAGTATTGACCATTCCGTGCTCAAGTTGCAGACCTGTCTGGTCGTGCGTGAGTGATACAGCTCCTCACTGTATTAAATCACTAACAGTGTGCTTGATGACGGCGTGCCCCAGAGGCTAACAACTGGCCTTATCACACGTGTGCAGGTGGCAGGGACAGCCAGCCGCAAGTGATGAATGAAATAGAGGAGCTGGCATTTTGATGGAGTGTGGCCCTGTGTGGGGAGAGGTTACAAACACACAAATCCCCCTCACATCTGCTGCTATCCTGCCGAGTGTAACCGATTCCAGGCCGCACATGAAAGACAACACTAATAATGCAACGGTCCAGGACAATAAGGCAAACTATGACACCCTTAAAGAGTAAGATTTTAGATTAGGAAAACTATGTTGTCATCCTGCATCACAACAAAACAATGACGTCAGCTATTTTACAGGCAGAGGAAGTGAGTTTCGTGTTGGTCATATCCAGGGATGTAAGGAATGCAGATCATCACAGAATTTAACCCTTTAAAAAGGGAGATTTCCTTGCGGGAGATCCTGTTTAAATCGATCTAAAGTAAAAACCCTAACAGCTGGAGCATTAATTTTTTTTGCAGTGGAAACAAAGAGTGGAGAAGCACAGAGACAAAACTCAGGTGTTTTTCTGACAACAGCCGCTGCCGGCATTTTGGACTGAAAACGCTTATTATATTTATAATATTTTATTGTTCAACACAGGCCGTTTCGGTAGAATATGACAATGGAATAGAAATCATTTTATTTTATTTTTGTATGTCACTTTGGAGGTGGACGTTTTACTGGCGTCCGGTAGTCGCTTTCAGTCCAAAATGGATGAAGCGTAGCTCTGCTGCTGGGCGATGATGTTGCAAAGGAACGCTCAATCGACTTTCATTTCATGGCAATATACGTTCTTTGGTGGAAAGCCAAAGCTTCAGTTTTTAGCGTCATTACTTTGTATGCTTGTGATGACGTCATTACCTTATGTACAGTACAAAACGCGGTGACAGCACGCGGTGGCGCCAGATTTCCCTGCGGAAGATTGCTGTTTGCATGATCCTCTTTAAATTGATCTAAAGTCAAAACCATAATAGCTAGAGCATTCATTTTGTTGTGTCTAGAAGGGAGCCGCAAATGAAATCTGTTCGGAGATCTGCAAAAACTCTAGCGAGACTTGCTGCCCGATGACCTATCCTATCCTTAATCATTCAAGGCCAATGCTTAACCTTAATAATCTTGCGAGGGTTTCCCAATTTGTGGGCTCCCTTTTAGCCACAACCCATTCATTCTTTTTGCAGTGGAAAGCTAAGGCTTCTGTCTTTCTATTTTTTTATTCTTTTATTTATGACACAATTTCAATACTTTTGTCAATTATTATGGTTTATTGACTTACATAACCTTTTAGCTTAGGTTGTAGAGATTTTAGGGATATGAAGCATTTGAAGATACTCCGAGAAATGACATCACAATAAGTAAAAATACCAACATAGGCACTGGTAGACCATTTCTATTGCAGAGTTCAAAGGGTTAAGACTCTGTAAGGAGTAGAATGTGCTGTATTTAGCCTTCCTCCTCCCCTCCCATGAGCCCAGGTTGTTAAAACACACGGTCAGTTCAACATGCCTCTTTGCTCATAAGATAACTGTAAGTGATTAGCCAACATTCTTCCCCTCTGCTCCTCTCGGTTTACGCAACACTGAGGAAAAATCCGCTACAAGTCACAGGTCAGAATTTTAAATACTCATACACAGAACATCATTCCCAGGTGTTTGTCGGAGGCAAGTTTTGTGAATGAACTCATACTTGGGATGAATGGATGGTTGTGAGTGAATGGATTGCCAGGGTTCACAGTTGATTAAGTATCTAGAGGGGAAAAATGTTAAAGGTTCCGATGTAACCCTGACAACTATTTTCTGTACGGAGCGAGTGAGGAAGTTACATAACGTCACTGGATTCCACATCTGGCTTGAGGACCCATGCTGGCAATTCTCCTGAGGACAACAAAGCGGGCACAGCTACACCTACTCCTCGAAACCCCGCCTCGCCCCCTCCCGGAAGAGCTTTAAATAACCGTGATAATGTTTTATTGGTAACAGAGTGCGAGAAGAACTGGGCCAATAAACAAGGGAGCGACTCCGCCTCTACAGCAAAATCACCAATTTCTCCTGAAGTTACTGGCATTAACATTTTAATAATGATAGTGCAACCGTGAAATGATTCCCTCTTGTTCATCTGAGTCCAATGACTTCCTGGGAACATACACACATTCTGGTTAGAACAGCATTGACTCATAATCATTAACCTATGATAGATGGAAAACTAACACAACTATGTTGTTATTTAACATTCACACATTAGGTTTAGTTTTGTTGCTACACATCTTAGAAATGACTTTCGAGCATTGCACCTCTGTTACATACAGTGCTTGAAATGGAGAAAAAAGGAGGCAAAAAATGCTGGCGCTGCGCTGTATAGTAAAAAAACGCCCAGTAAACCTGATATGGAGAGGGCAGAAAAGAGTACCGACAGCTTGTGCGAAGTGTCGGTGCACAAAAAAAAGTCACGGAACACCAAAGAGTGAAATGTAGAAGTGCTGGTAATGTGTACTGGTGAGTACCAGCCCACATCGAGCACCGGTTAGATACAGTGAAACGTATTGAAGTAATACGTTTATTGAAAGCTCATGGACTTTGATGCATGGCAAGTTAAGGCCCATGTTAAGGCCCAGTTGTAGGGCCATCATTCACCAAGTTGCACAAGGCAAAAGCAGGGGAAGCAGCACATGGATCCAATATAAGAATAATATGAATATACAATAGAATAACTAAAAAAAAGAAAAGAAAAGAAAGAAATAGTTACCTTTTTTGGACTTGGCTCCGATTTTCAGTTTGGACGGCCAGGCGATCTGTGTTTGGGTCTCATCCATGATCTGGAACAGAGTGAAGGAGGGCTACATTAGCTCATCGCAGATAGCAGTACGGGAGAAACAAAAACAAACAAACAAAATACAATGTTGATTCTCCAATCTTGACAATCATGATTATATAGTTTTGTAACAGCACACTCGGAACTCACAATATTTTGAAGTTGGCAGAAGAACAATTATTCAGCTTATATACAGTATACTGTATGTTGATCATAGGGCAGTCAATCGATTAAAATATTTAACCGCATTTACTGTCCATAGTTAATTGCGATTATTCGCAAATTAATCACACATTTTTATCTGTTCAAAATTTACCTTAAAAGGGAGATTTGTCAAGTATTTAATATTCTTATCAACATGAGAGTGGGCAAATATGCTGCTTTATGCAATTGTATGTTAATTATTGGAAATCAATTAACACAAAACAATGACAAATATTGTCCAGAAACCCTCACAGGTACTGCATTTAGCATAAAAAATATGCTCAAATCATAACTTGGCAAACTCAAGCCCAACAGGCAACAACAGCTGTCAGTGTGTCAGTGTGCTGACTTGACTATGACTTGCCCCAAACTGCATGTGATTATCATAAAGTGGGCATGTCTGTAAAGGGGAGACTTGTGGGTACCCATAGAACCCATTTTCATTCACAGATCTTGAGGTCAGAGGTCAAGGGACCCCTTTGAAAATGGCCATGACAGTTTTTCCTTGCTAAATTTGAGCATAAGTTTGGAGCATTATTTAACCTCCTTCCCGACAAGCTAGTATGACGTGGTTGATACCAATGGATTCCTTAAGTTTTATAGTCTCATATGATGCCAGTATCTTTACTCTAGCTTTAAAATTGAGCCCACTACAACCTAAAAATTGCAAGATGCGTTAAAGAAATAAGTGGTGTTAAAACTAATTTGCTGTAACGCATTGTTATTATCGCGTTAACTTTGACAGCCCTAATCACATGGATGGATGTTAATAATTAATTGTTTAACCATTAAAAGACATTAAAAATGTTAACCAATAAATGCTATCGGTTAAACAGTTAAAAGAAATATAAAAAATTTGTTAAAAAGCTGAGCAAAACTCAGAGGAGCAGCTTGTCACTTTTAGGAGAATAGCTGGTCCACCTTAACAGCCCACCTTAAGAGAGTCTGATCCAGTGTTGCAGGATACAGGAGCTTGGCTTGATGGAGTTGTAAGTTATGCCGTGCTGACAGACCATTTTGTGTGTGAAAATGGTGAGCCCGAAGCCGCAAGCAACACTACAACTACGACCGTAGCTCAAACTCCCAGTTTGTCAGACACTCACTATTGTTGCGCCTGGCAGACAAACAGCTGACAACCTCGCAGCTAAATCTTCAATGTGGTGAATAGTTACTGGGACAATACACGCAGCATCGTGGCTGCTACAGTAACTCTCCCGGACGGCTGAACTGGGGACTACGTTGTCTGTTTTTCACGTACACTGCAGCTGGTGATAAACGATAGATTTAACCTGTTTCAGCATCAGACGGTTACTAATCGGTTAACAAGGGTCGGTAATCGGTTAGAAAAAAAATTCTAAATTAGCATCCCTAATGTCAGTATCTTCACCTCCGAAATTGCAACTTGTGTTAACGCGATAAAGAAATTAGTGGCGTTAAAATTAATTTGCAATAATGCATTATCACGTTAAATTTGACAGCCCTAACTGATCCTAATTTGTTCATACTTTAGTACCAGTATTGGTCACAAAAACCAGTCTAGTATCCATTGGCTCTAATTTCTAGATTTCTTTTTAGTGTCTGAATGTGGCTTTGGCTTGGCTTGACGTGTGGACAGCTCTTCACTGCTTCTCCTGTACTGGCAAACATTAATATTTTTGACGTCAGAGAACATGAAACAAGTATTAGCATCCAGCGGTTACAACAAAAAAAAAGTTAAAATGACAAAAAAAAAAATCTTATGGAACCCAGTGGAGTCAAAAGAGTCCAATTTAAACATGCCTGATGATATAAGCTTATATTTCCAAACGTTGCTTTGTTTCTGCTCAACACCCAAATCCTCCCTCCCTGACACCGTCAAACATATGAAACAAAAAAAGAAAAAACATTGAGTACACTTGGCTTTGGTATGCGTGAAAAATGCCAACAACAATCTATGTGAGAGCCCTTTGACAAGTCTAGTCATCGTAACCAGGAGCATATGTATTGAAGTGAAAACTGCTGGTAGTGCAAAAAAAAAAAAAAAAAAAGTAAGGAGCTGGTCAAGACGCTGTCAGCGTTCCAATCAGGGGAAATCTACTACCCAACCTCCTGCTCCTCTTTTCAACCGTGAGGAAGCTCACCTTGCTTCGCTTCCTGGCTACAAATCCACAAACAAACCCCTTGGGAACTGCCCGCCATGACGAGCGGTTGATGTTAGTGGGAAAATAAAACATGGGGAAAAACGGTCAAACCTTCCAAAAAATGAGGAGCTGACATGTTCTCTCCAAATGGCTCTGTCCTCGGTGTGCACTATCCTTGTTTTCACAACGGTCCTGTGGTTTTTTTGTTTGTTTTAATACTTTCCAGGGGTTTGTGTTTTCGGGGTGGAGAAGATATGAATTTCTCCAAGTTCTCAAAGCTTCAGGCACGTGATCAAGCACCCGAGGAGGAGGACTGCTTCGACCCATTACATGAGCAGCACTTAATATTCCTTGGTGGTCCAGTACATTAAGCAGTGAGCCACAAATGAGAGAGAGAGAGAGAGAGAGTGCATTAAGAGCCACCAGCGCTCCCCAATGAAGATAGGATGTTTATTAGCACAGCAATCCACAACCTTCAGTACAGTTTTTTTTAAAAAACACTTTAAAATTATATCTGCTATTTTTCCTTGCCAAATAACAACAACTACAGCCTGTATTCCTAGGGGAGCTGGTGCACAAATCCAAAAGGGAAGTGCTTAAATTCCTCCATATGCTCTCCTGGAAGCAGCATGGTCTGTTTGGCATCCTTTACAACAAAGTCTGACAGCTTATCCACTGCCAGCCTCACGTACCTGTAAAACAGCTTTGAAAGGCCTGATGTGAGCCTCGCTTTACTTTGCAGCTATACACTCACAGAGTCCATGATGGTTGACTGGAAGCCCTTTCAAGCCTCACTGATTTTCTACAACCTCCTATAATCCCATATAAAAATCAACAGCCTAGATGAGCAGCAGACTGGAGGCGCATATGCCACCATTCTGCCACTAGCAGACCAAAATAAAACACTTTTTTTACTTTTATTAAAAGGATAGTTTGGGTGCTTTGAAGTGGGGTTGTATGAGGTACTTATCCATAGTCAGTGTGTTACCTACAGTAGATGACGATCGGCCAGTTTGGAGAAGCAAACAGGAGTTACCGCTAGGGATGCACTGATCCGACTTTTTTAGTCCCGATACTGATAACGATATCTGGGCTTTGGGTATTGGCCGATACCGAGTACTGATCTGATACCAGTGTTAATTAATCAGCTGTATGCCTGACTGTGTGGAAGTGACTGGAAGCATTGCTTTCATAACTTTATAAAACAAAATGTAACAAATAATTACATAGATACGGTCTTTACGGTCTTTGTTTCTGATGGGGAACTGAAGCCGTTATCTATGTTCTCGCCAAAGCAACCAGACTCCATTGAAAAAAAAAAGTAATTTGACCTTACAGAACACGGGGGTTGCTGGTCTACTGCTGCTTCGAACGGTTAGTTTGTTTTTGCTAAATTCGGAATTACTAAAGTCACACAATAGCACAAACTAACTTACCGATCAAGGCAGCGGTAGACCAGCAACTCCCATGTTCTGCAAGGTAAAATTACAGATTTCTTTTCCAATGGAGTCTGGTGGCTTTGGCGAGAGCATAGATGGATACACCGGCAGAAAGGGCTGTCTGATGGCAAGATAAACCCGAGAAAATACTATAAAGATATCGTACACTTAAACTGATGTTGATTTTTTTTAGGTGGCTAAAATACGTTTTTTGCGGCCAGCCCCGTCCACAGCAGTTCATTACTTTGCTTCGGTGCAGTAACTCCAGCTGTTTCTCCAAACTGGTGGCGTGCTGACCGTCAACTACTGTAGGTAATACACTGACTATGGATGAGTACCTCATACAACCCCGCTTCAAAAACACCCGAACTATCCCTTTAAGCACCATGTGATTCATCAAAGCAAGCTGCGGGTTATTTTTTAGGTTCTCTGTGTTGTAAATGCACAGCAGAAAATTAAAAACTCTTCCTTCAAAAGCAAGTTTGTGCATTCTTTAGAAAAACTGGATTCTACAATCCTCAGAAAAGCTCATAAAACTGATTGTTTTAAGCCAATAAAATGATTGCAAAACACAGTTGTACAACAGTTGGTGCTTTGCTGCATTCTTCATTCTCTCTCTTAAGCTCTTGGCCCAAGCTGCACATCTTTGGGCATCGTCATTATGATCCAGCGGCAGAGAAACACCCTTCATCCTCATGATTTTTCTCCTGCCTGTGGCTCTGCGTTTATGAGCAAATCACAGAACCGAAAGGGGTTTTAGTATCATTTTGTGCAATGAAAATAAAGGAGAATTCTTTTCAGATGATCTCACTCAGCTATTTCTGTAAGGAATTTTACCGTGGAATCGTTTAACGTGACTAAGCTGCAAACAGTTCCAGCTTTAGCATCCGGCGTGCTAATGATTCCCCCATTAATGTCCTCTTACTGGAAACCTTCCCATCCCTCCTGTCTGCAATATTATCACAAGCACCACGATAATATTATCAGTCCATTCAATCAGAATGGTTTTGCACGCAATGAAATCTAGGCCTGAAACCAAACCGGGGTTTTGTGTTTTTGGGTTTCATACTAGCTCGAGGCACAAGCAACTCCCTCCCACCTTTGTCTGGTAAAAGGACAATAAATCACAAATACCCTGCAGCTAAATACAAACGTTTCCTCCATCCACTGAAGTCACGTGCTCGCACCAACAGCTGGACGTATCACAACATTAAAAAGGACATCCTGTTCCCAGTGATAAGGAGAAATTCCTTTACTTTTGCTTCCACCGTTCCCATTCCTTTGGCTTTTGACAATGACAGATGTGTCTGGTTTTAAATTGAACGCCTCCTTGACAAAATCCACACGTTTAAAAGAAAATATAACGCCGCCACCCGCAACCGCTCAGAGGCCGTTGAAATTACAGTGGCAGCAACGTGGGGGCGAATGGCAGACGAGTGATTGTGAGCTCCAAATAAACACATGTCATTAAAAAGTGCTAAGATGTAGAAACGGGCAGTGTAGAAAGAACAATAAAGTATGTGTAAAGTGTATGATAAAAATGACAAAAGTAACAGAAGCAACACCAATTACACTTCCCTAAAATTATCTAACTTTAAGGTCTATGCCTCATCAAGTTTTTCTTCTAAAAAGGGCCTTGTTCAGAGAGACCTGTTTCCTGTCCAGCATTGCTGTTCTTGGCAGCGTCGTGCAGATGGGACTGATTTCTGACAGACCACACACCATTTTAAAGGGTGGACGGCGTTTATTTTTGTGGAGGGGCTGGCGAATACCTCTCAAATGGGTCAAGATATTTGCACAAATTAAGTTACCTATACATTTAGCATTCCGCCCTTTCTTCTCTGCCACCCCACCCCTTTTCTGAAATGAATAAATACATAAAAGGTTCTGATCAGTTTCACGGCACGACCTTGACATGATGATAGGTTCTTAGGAGGTTTGCACCTGGCGTGTGCAGACGTGCGCAGAGCCGTGCGTAGATATCAAACAGGATATCATTAAGGTCCTGAAAGACAGCACATGTGCTCAACACACGTGAGCACATGTGCTGTCTTTCAGTGCTGTCTTTTTATGTGTACGTCTGGATGAGAGTGTACTATACTGTAGCACAGCGGCAATCGACATGGCAGAGGCATGTTTCCTGGCCTGGACTGCGATGGTGCAGCTGTTGATTCAGCTGGAATATGTGTGTGTGTGTGTGTGTGTGTGTTTGGGAGGGGGACACAGAGGCCTGTTGCGGGGGAGGGGTGATGTAAAGCGACTGACTGAGGGAACAGCATGGACTGAACCATCCCCACGAGGCTCGACAGTCATAACTGAGTTCATGTTAACAACCAGAGCGCTAACTCGCAGCTAAAGCCCCATTACACAGTGGGGCTAATGCTAACACATGCATGGTTATGAGAGAGCAACACACATTAGTGGAAAGGCACTTCTGCAAAAATGTCTACTGTTCAAATGCATCCATGTCCTTCACGGGATGAAGCATAGGATGATATGAAAATTTCATGTCATGATTATCCTGGCCAAAATAAATGCGATTCACGTTTTTATCCCGATAATCATCAAAATATGCTTAAAACTCTTCAAATGGTACTAAAACATACTGAAATCACAGATAGGATATGCATCTGTTTTTTTAGTGAACATCCTTTTTGGTGAAAAACAAACAATCAAACAATCTTAAATAAGGTAACCAGAAATCATAAGGTCCCCCTGCATAAATAAAGGATAAATAAAAATTAGGGCTGTCAGTCAATTCAAATATTTGATTGCGATTAATCGCAAATTAATCGCAAATTAGTTGCACAATTTTTCATATCTCATCAACATGGGAGTGGGCAAAACAATGACAAATATTGTCCATAAACCCTCACAGGTACTGTATTTAGCATAAAACTATGCTCAAATCATAACATGGCAAACTGCAGCCCAACAGGCAACAACAGCTGTCAGTGTGTCAGTGTGCTGACTTGACTATGACTTGCCCCAAACCGCATGTGATTATCATAAAGTGGACATGACTTTAAAGAGAGAACCCATTTTCATTCACACATCTTGAGGTCAGAGGTCAAGGGACCTCTTTGAAAATGGCCATGCCAATTTTTCCTCGCCAAAGTTTAGCACAAGTTTGGAGCTTTATTTAACCTCCTTTGCAACAAGCTAGCATGACATGGTTGGTACCAATGGATTCCTTAGGGTTTCTAGTTCCATATGATACCAGTATCTTAGCACTCTAGCTATAAAACTGAACCTGCTACAACGTAAAATCTGCAAGTTGCGTTAAAGAAAGTAGTGGCGTTAAAATGAATTTGCGTTGACGTGTTATTATCGCGTTAACTAAAAAATAGCAACATTGTGTGTGTCCTTTCTTAGATGATAATTCCTGTATTTTCTAAATCAGGGCTTGGCAATATATCAATATTATATCGATATTGTGATATGAGACTAGATATCGTCTTGAATTATGGATATCAAAATATCTGGCCTAGTTATTTCAACATTTCACAATTTTATGCCAACCACATATTTCATCTCGACAGTCTTCAGTTTTCCTATTTTCCCTGTGTCACAGCAGAGAAATACAAGATGCTTCAGTGCTATAAAGCAAATGAAATGAATTAGGCCTGGCTCGAGATCTGAGTGCACTGGCACTTGCACGTCACGCCTGGCATCATTTACAGAGCCGCAACTGCTGGGAAGGAGCGATGGAAGGGGGATCAGGAATGAACTTGCGAGGGGTTCAAAGGCATCCCTCAACTCAAATCCACTCGGAGCTCCTCTGTGGCGCGGACAGTTATCGTCTCAACCAGCCGAGCTTCTCCGCTACTTTTCTGTCCCACGGCTCGACTTCTGCACAGCTCTCCAAACAGCTTAGTGGTCTGTGCCATGATGTGACACTCCAACAGTTCTCAGTCCAAAACTTTGACTGCACACAGTGGTGGGAAACAACGAAGTACATTTACTCAAGTACTGCACTTGTAACTTTACTTGAGTATTTCCATTTTATGCTACTTTTTTACTTCTAGTCTAGTACATCTCAGAGGAAAATATTGTACTTTTTACTTCACAACATTTATTTTACAGCTGTAGTTACTTGTTACTTTGATTTTACAAACAAAACATGTGATCAACTTATCAAATATAATTTAATGTTAGATATTAAAGGCCCACATCCCTGGGAGAGCCCCTGAAGTCCCCCAAAAACATTTTTGTTTTTTTTAATCTTGTAGCACATGATAA
>CAKAOH010024608.1:0-16867 GCA_916701665.1 Sebastiscus tertius
CAACGCTGCATCCAGTTCTCTTTATACATCCGTGACGTAAACGAGCATGTACGTGCACAAGCAGATGGATATAGAGCAGGTGAGATTCATCATCATTCGCTGCTTAAAGGTGTGAGTATGCATGTTTTGATAAATGAGGAGCCGGGAGATTAAAACCTTACTGTGATATCTTCTAGAAAGTTCTTCCTCTTTCTTTCTTCCTCCTAACCTCGTTACTTTCTCTCTGTAAACACCTCGCGAGCAACTCATTCTCACCCCACTTTCCTTCTTCAACTTGTCTCCTCTTTGAAAACAAAATAATCTCTCTTCCCCTTTTTCTGTCACTTCTCTGTCTCTCATTTGCATGCTTCTTGACTTCAGAAACTCCTTTCTTTCCCTTTCACTCTACATATTTCTCCTTTGCTCCGATCAGGTTTTCATAGGCAGCAGCAGACAACCTGTCTCCCTCTGTTGCTTCAACACATTCCTTCGCTACCTGTGCTTTTTAAACTTCATCGTGCCTCTTCTCCAAAGCCTCCAAATGATCTCATCCGTCCTACTTTCTTTTACTTTCACATTCCTCTCCATTATATCCTGCTATTTTATATGTTCCCTCAGCTACTCCCAAAAACTCCCAAATTCTTTCTCTCTCACGATAATATTTTCATTCCTCCCGTCATCTCTTCACCTCTCATCAGCCAAAACCTGATTCCTTCATTTCCAAAAGCTGTTTTCTAATCTTCCTCTACATTGTTGTTCTTATTTATCTTTTAAACGTCTCTTATCTTCTTCCTCTCTCCAAAAACCTTGAAAGATTTCATTCTCTGCCCATTTTTGATTTTCACCGATCATCTCCACGCATCCTTCCTTCACTTCACTCCTTTTCTTGAGAGTCTTGTTTCTTGTTGAGGCTTTATGATCTTTCTCTCTCCCTACTTACTCTCTCTACTGTCTTTAGCAGCTTTGCTAATAAGCACACACAGAGTGTGGCAGCAGTATGTGGTACATCAATGTCCTACTTAACTGTCCTGTTTTTAGATCCAAGTCCCTCTATCTAGGCCAGAGTCCAGCGTAAGGCTCAACAGGTCCTCTAGTGCGTCACCCGTCTACCCAAATATGCTTAGAGAAGCATCAATCACATATTAACTGAAATAATGAACATTATACCACCGAAACTGTAAATGGTAAAATCTCTAACAATGAGTCGAACGGACTGTTTGCACAGATGCTGATTACTGCTGTCTGGCCATGTGGGAAAACAATGTTTGTCTAAGGTTTAAGGTAGCATCTGTGTGGTACAGTGATGTGTAGCTGATCATACAGGCTGTGAAATCAATACTGAATCTGGAATGAATGCAAGTCTGTATTCTTAAGGCCCCGAAACACCACGGCGGTCGGCCGTTGGCCAGTTTGGGGCCGTCGGTGGGCATTTGTCCGGATAGTTTTTGCGGCGTGTCCTGCACTGTCAGCTCCAGTCCGCCCGTGTCAGAGTTTAGCATGATAGCATGCTAACATTTGCTAATTAGCACCAAACAGAAAGTGTGCAGATGATGTCAAGAATCAGTTATTTATTGTCTTTTGCACAACAATTATAGGGAAGTAGTCGTTGAAAACCTTCGATCTCAGGCTGCCTCCAACAACGCTCATTAAGTATGTGCAGTTTTTGCAGACATTTGGTTGTAAAACCAATATGACCTGATGATGGCGGTACATGAAAAGTCAGGGGATCACCCAAGTTACTGGGATTGATCATCTGGGAACCAAGAATGTCAGTGCCAAATTGTGTGCAAATCTATTGAATGTTGTTGTGATAAATTCTCTGGATAAGTGAAAAACGTCAACCATCTGTTGGCGCTAGAGGAAAAGTCAGGAGATCACCAACGTCAGTAGGATTCTTCCTCTGGGAACCATGAATATCTGTACAAAAATGTCATGTCAAGTGAATCTACAAATGGTTTCAGCTCTATCTTACCCACCATGACCTGTTAATGGAAGGCAAAGAAGCTGTGACGCCAAATTATGATGAGGGGAACCTCAGCAATATGTTAACAGAAGCCTCAACAGATCGGTCAATGAGACCGGATCTGAAGGTCTGGAGCACAAACAGATATAAAGATTTCAAACGTTTTGACACATGACGTGTCCTCATCAGAGTAAGATAATGAAGACATGCTGTTTTTCAAAGAGTTAGCTGCAGCAATATAACAAACTATAATCTTTAGATGTAACTGTGGCTCATCCCTGCAGAACCTGTCAGGCTTGTTTGACTGAATATTCAAGAAGCCCGGAGGCTGATAGATTTCAATACCCGCAACACTTTGTTCATGTTTCATACTGTCCCCTGAATCATCTCGTCACCCTCATCGAGTGTGATGAATCAGTTCCCGCCGGAAACGGCGTCATGTTTGACTGAACCCCCCATCCAGCTGTCACTTCGCTGACGGCGACGAGAGAAGCTTTTGCCTCGCGGTAACAGTCACTCTGGCCAGCAGCGTGTTCTCAAATGTAAAGAAACAGGATGGAAATCTCAGGACCGTGACACGTTTCCTGTTTTGTTCCCGGATGCCATCTGCTCTCCCACTACCCACTTCCTTCCGTGTGTGTGTGTGTGTGAGAACACGTGTGTGCATCTCACCAAGACGACTGCCGTTGCGTGGCATTGCCATGAAGGACCCCAGGGTGCCGCCGATGACGCTGTGCGGCCGGCGGAGCGGAGGCTTCTTGAAGGGGCCGGTGTACTGGTGCAGGAAGGAGTGCATGCTGTGGGAGGTGGGGGGGCGGCCGTTCCTCATGAAGGGCTCTGAAACACAACATGACAACTGTATAATAACTGTCATCATTTCTGGAGGATCATTGGTTGCATAAAAAAATCTCCAATAACCCTACATCAGATACCAACATGTTGAAACAAATATATCATCTCCTATCTTCTTCAACCCCTCGCAGTGGGTTCTTCATTTCACACACATGCTGCATAGCTTTGTTTAAACCTGCAGAACTTTATTTGACATTTAAGTAAAAAAGTCCCGGCGTTTCCAAAGATACCAAACATCAGGCTCAATTATGGTGAAATGTGTATAAATAGATGGAACCGGACATCAAATACTCTCCAAAGTTATGTAATGCTGTTATGTTTGAATAACTGACTCAAGATGGGCAGAATCAAAGGTTACACAAGCTGTTCTGCTATTCAAGAACTGAGCAATTTGAAAGAGATTCTTTTTCATTTTTAAAAATATTCACGTTCTTGCCGAGATTTAGATAACAGGAAGACACGTCTGTGCGAGTTGAAAACTCAATTTGCATCATCTTTCTGCCTGAACACACAGTTCCAGGTGCTACGGATGTCTCGATACCTTCTTTGTACGGTGACTGCTTCCCACAGGATGGATCAAGTTCTGTGTTATCTTATTTCATCTTATCTACCATACAGACATGAGTGCTATCAATCTTCTCATATAACGCTCAGCAAGAAAGTGAATGAACTAGAGTTATATCAATTTATATCATCAAAAATCAGAAGAATCAGAATTTAAAAATGCAGTGTAGAAGTTAGCGCCATCTAGCGTTGAGGTTGCAGATTGCAACCAACTGAAACTTCTCCCGTGTGTATAATATAATATATATAATATATAATAATAAATATAAGCGGCTCATTCTAAGGTAACAAAACACAACATTTCTTATTTTCAGGTGATTATACACTAATGAAACCATACATATTAATATTACATTCCATTTCTGCCAATAGATCCCCATAAATGTTACACACTATTTCTTTAACACACGTTGCCTGACATATGTGGGTAAACATTCACAGCAGTAGTATTGGAAAATTGATTGCCCAAGGGCAATAATGTTACTCTACCAATAAGCAAAACATGAGCCTCACTCACAGGCCTCAATAAGCGATCACATTTCCAATCCTAGTCTGCATGGAAATCCTGTAAGCGTGTATTACGAGCCAGCGTTCTCCCTGTGGGCAGAGTGGCTGTCAGAGTCCAGCTGCTACACCGTACACAAAGATCTTAAATGGTCCCATTCGGATGTGCAGCAGACAGGCCGTAAGTCTCTCGCATCTTGTGGGTTTATCTTTCTGCTCCTGCCAACTTTCTTTAGTTCATCCGACCTTTTTAAACCTGGAGCTGACAGACTGTGCTGTGCTCCCACATGTCAACCTCACAAATTAACATCACGCTGCCCTCAGGTGCTTGTCAGTCGTATCGGGCTTACAAGTTGAGCATGAATTATGTAAGGAGGTAAAAATGTCAGGGGCTAGTTGGGATTTTTGTGGCTTTTATGAGCAGTGAATAGAAACCTTTTTCAGCAACTGACAGCAAATACGATACAGTATCTCTCATATTTAAATTTAAGAGTTATAGGTTCATAGAAAAAAACCCGTGCTTCATTTTAACAATTCTTATAAAACAGGGCTTGTGGCACAATTGTGTTCACCCAGTCAGACACAAACATTAACGTTAGCTGTTAGGACTGTGCAGGACTGTGCTGTTTACCGGCTGCTAACGGCTAACGTTAACTAGCTCTTGTCCTGACAATTCCAACAGGGGAGGTGCCATTGATGTACACTTTGGTGCGTTCAGGCTCTATACAGTAAAAATTAATGAATATTGGCCGAAAGTAACGTTATCGTGATGTGTTCAAATGTCATCTTGTAAAATGTAGTTTTTGGCAATGACTTGAATAAATATGAGTTGTTTGAAGGACAATAAAGAGGGAATTATGATCTATTTATCTTCCGTTTTTAACTTTTGTTTTTTACCGTGGTATCGAATTGGTATCGAGAATTGTGAAATTTCACTGGTATTGGTGTTTACTACTAAATTACTGGTAGCGTGACATCCCTAACCTTTACAGTCTTCACCATTTTCGAGAAAAGGATTGTTAGATATTATAGGAAATATGATTATTCTTGCCAAGGACTCATGTTTGCTCATGTTTGTATGCTAAATATGAAAGCCAGAAGGTGGTGAGCTTAGCTTAGCTCAGCACAGAGACTGGAAGCAGGAGGAAACAGCTAGCCTAGCTCTGTCCAGAGGTCACAAAATCCATCTAACAACAGCTCTAATGAACTCACTCATTACCGCATTATAGTATTTCCAGTCTTTGTGCTAAGCTAAGCTAAGCTAAGCTAAGCAGCTGCTGCTTCATATCTAACTAGAAGTGCACTCGGAGAGCACAGACCTCCGCCAAGGCAGGTTTCACGTATGTCGCTGCCGTGGATATGGAGCGACAGCCAAATTACTGACATGGGAAGCATTTCTGTAAAAGATGGACGCTTGTGTCAATTTACTCTGACAGCTGTCAATCACAAGTGGCAGCCAATCACTTTAACGTGTCTATCACAGCAGCAGCTTGTTGGAGACAAACTGTACCGAGGTGCTAAAAGAGGTTGTATAACAAAGAGATGTCAAGGAAAGTGTGTCTGCCAGTGAGTTAATGCTTGTTCCCTATATATATATACACACACACTAAATTCTCACTTGCTATCTGTGTGTGTGTGTTCAAGTAGCTCCCTTGCTCTAACTCCTGTTACATAACCTAATGGAGAGCTACTCACTGGAAGTCCATTACAGCTGTTACTGACACACGCTGTACTCTCTCTCTTCATCAGCTTCAGTGTTTCATAATTTAAATACTCCTGAGAGCTACCGAGACACTGAAAGCCCTGTGTGTGTGTGTGTGTGTGTGTGTGTGTGTGTGTGTGTGTGTGTGTGTGTGTGTGTGTGTGTGTGTGTTTTTACATGCCTGCTGACAGACGTGTACAGGAAGATGTTGTGAAAATCAGACCGGTGGAATTTCCTTCCCGCGTTGAATTGTGGCACTGATTCTCTACGACCAGTTTAATGTTTTTTCACAGTATGAACTGTACCTTAGCTGTTAGGTATTTTTGACAGATTTTACCCAGATTAATTTTAAAGGAACAGATCAGTTTAAACCGATTTGTCAACCATGTTTTATATTTGCATAATCCATGCACTCAAAAGTTGTTGTACTTTCTGCTGCAAGATGATGAGAGTAGATGAGGTCCTCTTGCTACAAGCACAGCTCGGGAAATTCAGTGCAGCCCAATGTGTTATTTATTTCTTTTATTCTTTTCTTTTATTCTTTTACAGATTTGTTTTACAGAATAAAAAACGGAATATGTTGTTTTACCATTGTCCTTGGTGCCGCCGTCCTCGATGGTCATCTGCTCGGCCAGCTCAGACAGAGACTCATCGATGGTCTGACTGGAGCGGAGCGTTAACGACAGGCGCTTCTTAATCCTCTTCATCTTCTCCATAGCGGGGCAGTGTGCGGCCTGTTGGGACAAACAGACACACACACAGTCAACACGAATTCAGCAGAAACTGACCGATGCACAAGTAGACAAACGCACGCAACATTTAGACGGACTGTTGTGTTGTTGTTGTAGTGTGTGTGCACAGCGTGGGGGATTCCACAAGCCTCCGTACGATCCAAAATATCTCAGCTCATGAATAACGTAACGCTGCTTTTAATCCAATATTCATTCCCTCTGCAAATGCTTGAACAGCACATAAATAAAGCATGAACAACGCATGAATAAAGGATGAATATCACAAGTCTTGAGTACGGCTGTTTTCACTTACACACACATTTATACAAGGAGAAATTAATGAACGCTAATTGGAGGAGGAGAGAGTCAGTTAGCAGACACACACACACACACACACATGCACGCGCACATCTGCAAACTCATGCGAGTGTTGTTCCAGACGAGTGTGTTTGTGTTGACGCAGCACCAGGTCACAGGAAACACCTTGCTCGATCTGCCTCAGGCCGGGTCCCTGCTCATTGTGTTGCTCCGTTAACGCCCCATGCACGCGCGTGTGTGTGTGTGTGTGTGTGAGGAACGGGCATTCTGGGTGAGCGGAGGAAATGCAGTGAGGAAGCGGCAGCAGAAATGCCCCGCCCATCCCGCCCCGAACCGACCCTCGGCGCAAAACAAACTGACCCCCCTGCCGTCACCATCTCTCGCTCTCTCGCTCTTCCAGTCTCTCTCAAGGTCGTTAGCTCCCCTCATACTCATGAGACACCATCTGCCTGTCTGCACAACACACACACACACCCTTCAGCAATTTCTCATTCATGGCACTGCTTGGCGAGAAATCAATCAGTGTTAGGACATATGACCACAACCTCACAACAACACAAACTGTACATCAGATCCTGCATGCTACATACAAACACTCTGTTATTGCGTATGAGCATGCGAGGGGAGTGGACATGACCTGAATTGCCTCTCAGTTGGTCTAATTAAAGACCAACAGGCTACCGGAAGAGGTAGAAAGATGTCATGAATATTAACTGCACTGTAGGCGTTACAGACAGTACAGGTGACTTCCCCAGTTGATTACTTACATTAAGACAATTATTTTTAGTATTACAAGTGAGATTTTATGTTTAAATATGCAAATGAGGCCTTATCTTATCAAACATGTGCTAATTTGCATACATTGGATAAAGTCAGGTTCAAAATTCTTGTTTCATTTTGTTGACATATTACAGTCAAAGATTTCTACAGAGACGATCTCTTTTTATCTCTCCGTAAATCAGAAAATCCACATTAGGTAGAAGGAGTTTCTGTCGTGTGTATTCCCTTAAATTATTATTATTATTGTTAAATGAATTTTTGTTAAAAATCATCTTCCAGCTCCTCTACAAAGTGCGTTTGTTGCGCCGTCCAGTAACCCCGCGTGGTGTGTGTGATTAGCCCACTTTTGAAGGGGAAGTGTGTCATGCCGGCCCTGGTGGCTCTATCGGCATGCAGATCCGATGACGGCACACACACACACACACACACACACACACACACACACACACACACACACACACACACACACACAAAAAGCCATGAGACAGTCCGGAAACGAGGAAAAAAGGGGAAATAACATTCCAGCTAATGAGGCTGAAAATCCAGCTCGTAAAAATCGCAAAGCAAAAACAAAAATGACTGCATTGAAGGAACACTCTCAGACAAACACATACACACTCCCCCCACACACACACACACACACACACACACACTGTATGTGAGATAAGTGCTCTTTGTCTCCCTTACAGAGGAGAGGAGTGTAACAGAGCCGGGTTTTATCTCTGCAGAAAAACCAAAACAAAGAGACTTGTGCGTGTGTGTGTGAGTGAGTGTGTGTGTTGGGATTACAGCATCTGGCACATATGAATGATGTGTGTGTGTTTGTGTGTGTGTGTGTGTGTGTGTGTGTGTGTGTGTGTGTGTTTGGGGAATCCAACATGAAAAGCAGCACAAGCAATCTGCCACCGATGGAGAGACGTAGAGGGAGAACCGAGACCCCCCGACTCTCGTTCTCTCTCTTTCATCATCAGCATCCCCAGAAATTCTCTTTCACACACACACACACTTTTTGACCCACATTCCCGACAACCCCCACTCCCTCACTCCTTTGCCCCCTCCTGGATGCCTCTCAAATGCATTGTGGGTAGTCCAGAGGAGGAAACTTCAAAGGGCGAGCAAGGAGGGGAGCCACCAGGCGACAAGGTCTAATTATTGGGCTAATAATTACACACACCTTCCTACCTCTGGTCCTTCCTTCCTTCCTCGTTCCCTCCTTTTCTGCTTCTTTCCCAACTCCAATATCAGAATGAGGTAATGAAACGGAAAATGTGACTTATCATCCGATCTCATAGATGTGGGAGAAAGTGTGAATGTGAGGGGGAAGAGTGGGAGGAGGAAGAGGAAGAAGACGATGGAGAGAAGGAATAGGAGAGAGAAAACTGAGTTTATTTCAGTGAGCGGAGCCATAATGGAGTCTTTGTGTTTGGTTAAGAGCCATGAAATCACCAGTGTGACTGCAGGCATGTACAGTGCTGCTCAGAGAGAGAGAGAGAGAGAGAGAGAGAGAGAGACAGAGGGGGTGGTGATTCGGTTTGGTTTCAGTGGCTAGTTTCTGTGTTAATAGCAGATTTGGGAATTAAAAGCATGAACTTCTTTTAGTTGACTAATCAAGTGTTAAGTGTTCCCCAAATCCAGCGGGCCATAAAGTTCATGTTCCCTTTGTAATTACTCATTAAATGCATGTTTTCAAAATTAAATTAGTTGTCAAGAAAAGTGCTCCCCCAAACCCAATGTTCCAACACTGAGCATCAAGCTGTGGTGCCAACATCTAAATAGGCCGAGTTGTCTTGCAAAGGGCTGAACCTCAATACAACTGAGATTAACCAAAAATGCATGAAGTATTAAGAAGTGTTAAGTATCAAAAGTTGGTGTCAAATGACGGTCAGATTAGGCTCCATTTACACGTACCAGTATATTACATCTGGATCAAATGTAGATGCATTTGAATACACTTTTGTTTACTCTTCGGTCATAGATCACAAATGAGAAGCTGTTTCATAATTGCCAAAAAAGGGCAATTATGACATCAACCATGGAAGAAATAACCACTGTTGCCGCTCTGTACATGTTGTGGAAGTCCCAGATGTGTCAGAAAACCAAACGCCGTTGTGTCTGGGTTCATAACATCACTCGGCAAGCCACACTCCGCTACTGCTGCAAGCATATTTACAAAAATGTCAAACTTTTCCTTTCACAATGTTGTCTGACATTCTAAAATCATGATCAAATGTTGCCCTCTGCTTTATTTGAACCCGGCTTATGTCTTCCACACCAGGTCCAGCATGTCATGCATTACACAGCTTAATTCCAACGCAGGAATAGCGGACTCTACCAATAACATTGAAAACTACTATATAAAGAGGCAGCAGCATACTACAGGTTATATTGAATGGCAGCCATACATTTGATCAAAAACTTGGTTTTATATAATTGAAATCTTAAGGGTTAAAACCAAACCAGCAATCAAGCATGTGAGAGTCAAAATCTGACCAAGTATCAAGTGTGTGTGGTCCTCCAATGCAATCCCTCATCAGCTGTTTGTTCCCCCAAATCGATGTGGTGTTCGTTCCCTAAATCCATACTGTTTATATAAAAAGAGATTTGTTTTCAGTTCTTCAGTGTGGTTTCATATTAGTATTGAAATTAATACTAACAGACACCCTAACCCTCTGACCACAGTATTCAAAGCCCCCACTCATGAACAAACACCGATACCATTATCGAAAATAACTCGTAACATCTTATTAAAAGAACGTTCTCTTTAACACTTCTGACAGTTTCCAAAAAAGTTTCTAAAACTGACGGGGAGAACAAGCGAAACAAAGAACAGAGGGAGAGTTGAGAGAACAGTCGACACCTCTCAAAAAGGAACACAACAGATAAGCGCCGTTAAAACCTCAAAATAGACCCGCTCGTATGGGAATCATAAACACTTTAAAATAGACAGAATCATCGCTTTCCTTTAGGACATGAGGGAGCTGGGGCAGAGCAGGGCCTGAAGGGAAAATGAGCTCACATGTTAAAGAAGAGATCTGAGTTTTTTGTGTAGTATTTGTGGTTCCATCCGTCATTAATGCGTATTGAGTCACCCTGTAGTGTTTCTGCGCAGTCTTGTTTTTGACTCAAGTTTTTCTTGTTTTTGACAAGATGATTGCAGGTTGGTGATTGAGTGAAAAATTTGGCAATTATTACCAGACGCAACGCTGGTATTGTTTTCACCGTGTGCGTCTGTGTGTGTCATCGTGGTAAAATGTGACCACGATGACACACACAGTACGAGTCCTGGAGACTCGTACTGTAGCGGGAACTATCACAGAGGCGGTTTTGGAGTACTTTGCCAGGTGTTTATATGTCTGTCTGTGGACAGGTTTCGTCACCATGATGGCATCAAAATCATGCAAGACGCAGTCACAAAATCACACAGGTGTGTAGTTGAGATCAAAATGAAAGTTCAAAGAAGGGTGTCTTGGGCGGAAGCGCCGCCGGAAGTCAGGCGGGAAGGGACCCCCCACAGACTTTGTGGACGCTATGTTGGAGAGTAGCGCTACCGGCAAAGTTCAAAATACCTGATGCTGTACCGGACAGCAGCGTAAATGACAGAACTTTAAAAGGATAAGGCTGGTGAAATCCTATAGTTTTCTAATTGTCATCCCACAAAAAGACCAAAATCAATCATGAACTGATCTTACCAACAAGTACTGGTTGTGTAGACAAAATGTAATTTCCCGTGGAACAATAAAGACTATCTTCCTCGATAAAAGCCTGATGTACAGTAGCTTGTTTCTCTGTAGCCACACAGCTCCATTGTTGTCTAGAAACTATTAAAATGAGCCACACCACTGCACTGAGTGACATGTTCCTTAATTTCAATAAACACGGGCGCCGTAGATTATTTTGAAGTCAGTCCCACATACACCGTCCTGCTGCTTGAAACACTCACTAATGCATCAAATGCGTATTCATCTGTGTCCTGGATGTTTGAGTAACATCTGTTAAAAAAACTACAGTGGTTTGGATATTACTGAGCCTTTTTTAAGAATGAAACTATATATTTGTGAACTGTTTTTAAAGTTTTAAGCCTTCTATAGGAAAGAATAAGCTTGGCCTGTTAGCCACAGACACAGCCCGGAAGTCAGAAAGTACCGACAGATGAACTTGTGCCATGTTGGTTTTGGTCTTTTTATGGTGACAATCAGAACAATATAGAATAACACCAGCCTTATCATTTAATTCATCATGAAGGCAACAAAAATATCTAGAATCATCCTCCAACCTTTGGCAGCGGCCACACAGCTCCACGCCAAAACATCCTCCGCATCTTCACTATTATCCAATAACAAATTGTTTTCAATCGTGTAATAATTCAATTGTCAAGTGTCCTTCATCTGTAAATGTCTCATTGACCCGATCACTCCCACAGTCACAGCCTGCTCGCTGCCCACACGCACGCCACAGAATGGAAATCACGGTCTTATTTAAAACATGCTAATCAAAGCAGGTTTAGATGAAAAACTAGTTAAACTACATCTGAGCAGGAAAAAGCCTAGAAGGCGAAATCTGAACTCACGCAGGTGCTCGCCTTTGATTTTCTTCCTCATTTTACAGATGTCTGATTTAAGGATCACAGGCGACTATCATGTTAGCACTGCCTCGGGTCACACTTACAATCATATAGAGATCACACATACGGGGAGTTTCCACTCATAATGAAGGTATACATTACAATCAAAGCGCTGCTGTCTGACCTACATGATATACACCACCACAAAGACTTCAAAGACCAGGAGCCCCAAAGGGTGTCACCTCGCTAAAGCCTACAGGGTGGATGAATCCCTGCATCTGATATCTTTGACTACCACAACTGTGAAGCCTGCTTAAATGAACCATGTCTGGGAAGTTTCACAAGGACTGTACTTTCTGCTGATTCCATGCTTTTTAGCTCTGTAGATGGTTTTCCAGCTTTTAATCCAATATGAGATTGGATGTTCCAGTTAGGGCTGGGCGATATGGAGAAAATCAAACATCCCGATCAGGGTCTGAAGTTAGCACCCGCCAATAAATTGTTGGCAGTGGAGGGTGAAATCATCAGGACATCTGCCACTTTGGCAGGCAGGGAAAATGCTAGTGGAATAGAGAACAGTAGTTGTCCGCTTTCTTGGCATCTCATGCCTCCGTGACTATCGATTCCTCTTATTGATGCTCTGACAGTTACGCTGCACAATGACACACATGCACGCTGTATCGTGTTTCAGTTTGTTGGTGACAAACCAAAGAGAGAGAGAAAGAAAGTGCTCAACAGCGTGGCGCTACCAAACCTGAGGGGGCGCACCCTATTTTTCCCTGATAAATCTGTGTTGAAATCAGCAGGATGAGTGTTGGTAACGTCAGCTGTTAGCAGTCGGTGAGCAGCACAGTCCTGCTTGGATGAATAGTGGAGCTACTAACGTTAACGGAGGTGCCATTCAGTTATTATTATGAGGTGTTAATGGTCTGCTCAGCAAAATAACCATTGGGTGAAGGTAAATTACAACGTTATAATGATGCGTTCAAATGTAATCTCGTAAAATGTAGTTTTTGGCGAGAAACTTGAATAAATCCAATTGTTTGAATGAGATGTTTTCACATCAATATAAAATAGATCCTGTACGATTAAAAAACCCTTGTATATAATGTAATTTTCTTAATAATACGCTGTTTGGAGTGATTTTCAGTATAATAAATGCTGAAAAATAAGTGTGCAGTATGTTTTCTATAAATTAATATGGTGATAAAATAGCGTTACGTCTGATAGAGTTTGTTTGGTCCCCGGCAACAATCTGGGTTTCTCATGTGGCTTCCCAGGAAAAATGATTGCCCACCCCTGGTCATAATGGTGGTACTTGGAGGGTCAAAGATTTTCTGAGGTGGTAAGTGGTGTAAAAAGTTTGAGAACCACTGATTATGATTGTGTTCATGTGGGTGTTTTCACACCCAAAATATCTTCGGCCTCATATCAAAACTATTAGCACTTTCATCGGCATCGGCCTTCAAGCCCCCATTTCAGCTGAACCCTGCCGGGTACAGTCACAAGCATGTGTTTGTGCAGCTATGAGAGCGCACACAAACAGAGCATCAGTGCCGCTGCCCGGTGCAGTGGGCGCTTTCCACTGAAAGACCCTTTGTTTAGCTCGAGAGAGGCTAAAAAAGAGCTTCAGCATGACTGACCCAGAGGGGTGAGCTGGAAAAAAACCCTGTGTGTGTCTCTAAGAACACAAAAGGCTACAATGTTAATATTAATAGGAAATTATTACCAGTGACCGTACGTGAAAACATGCCTTTGGGTGAAAAAGAGATGAAGAATGAGAAGAGGAACAAGTGGGAGCAGTTTCATGAGCTTTCATGGGAAATACTTAACAAGAAGTGAGACTTTGAGGCTTATTGGTCAACAACAGACACCAGGATGTGGAGTTGAACTGCTACTGTAGCAGCTGCGAATCTAAACGGTCTGCAATCTGTTCTGCAATGCAATTAATCTACATCAATAAACATCAGAGTCACGCTACAGTAACCACAAGCAACAACAGGGTGTTCCTGTTTTCCCATGTGTGAAAACTGCATTTCAAATTTTGTTGTTTTTTTTATCCACCGTCAGTCTCATTTGCCTAATCTTCACGGTTCTTCAGATGAGGTGGAAACGCAAACAGGAGTACACAAAAGTGATGGTAAGACCCTAGTTTAGTTCCTCTGGTTGCATAGTTCCTGGAACTTTTTGGTCAGAAATTGCCATAAAGGCCGTTACATAACAGCAATGTCACACGTCAATATATTTTTTCAAACTGCTGTTTTTGTCTTGAATACTTTCACACAGAACACGAATATTACATGGCAAAAAAAGCGTTATTTTTTTCATAACCAAGTCGATTTACTGAGCTTTCGCACCACGAATAAAGGCATTAACCAATGATGTTGTGCAGAACCGGTTTAGTTACACCAATATTTATGAAACAACAACACGGAGGCTCCGTTGTCCGAACCAAGATGCCAACTTTATTACTCCTTTCAACTTTGACAAAAGACCAGAACCACTCCTTGTGCCATTTATTCGTCACAGCCTCGGTGTATTAAAGCTGTTTAAGCTGTTTAAGTCTGCTGTTGTTTAGCAGACACTGTACAATGTTTACCATCTTAGTTTTGCACATTAGCATGCCAGTATATGCCAATTAGCAGTAAAACAAAGTACAGGTGAGGTTGATGGGAATGTCTTTAGTTTTGCAGATATTTGGTCATAAAAATATTGGGACTTTTTAAGACTTTTAAACTGAGACAAATTTGACCTGATGCTGACATTAGATGGAATGTGAAGGGATCGTCAAAATCATCAGGATTCATCTTCTGGGAACAATTAATGTCTTGTACTACAACCATTCATGGCAACCATTGTTGTGACTATAACATTGCCATCACCACAGCCAAGTCACATGCATGGCTCAAAAGAACAAGTCTGAGGCCACGGTACTTTCCGGAAAATGGTGGATTGAGTTGGAAGTGAAGCTGCTGAGTCCCCAAGTGAAAGAGTTTAGGTAGTTCAGGGTCTTGTGTTGGAGGCAGTGGAAGACGGAGCATGAGAATGAGAGGCAGATAGGTGTGACGTCAGCAGTAATGCAGGTGATGAACCTGAGCCTGAAGCTCTCAATTTCAACACTTGATCCATGTTCCAACACTCAACTGTGGTTTGAGGTAATGGCCTTACAAGTGAGATCACAGACACAAGCGAGAGACAAATGAGTTTTCTTCGCAAGGTGGCTTAGCCAGTGGGCAACTTGCGAGTCTGAGAAGTGAAGCCAATGAGAAAGTGCCTTAAACTTGCATTATTTCTAACAGCCAGCAGGGGGCGACTCCTAAAAAGAAGTCTGATTGTATAGAAGTCTATGAGAAAATGAGCCTACTTCTCACTTGATTTATTACCTCAGTAAACATTGTAAACATGAGTTTATGGTCTCAGTCGCTAGTTCAAGTCTTCAAGTCTTCTTCAATACAGCATGATGTTCATTTAGTAAATTATGGTCCCGTTTAGAGTCAAATAGACCATAAAGCAGGCGATGCTTTAGGACGGGTCTACCTTGTGATTGACAGGTCGCTATCACGGCGTTCTCTGGTCTGGGAGTTGTCTCTGTTTTCATCTTTGAACTTTAACCCTTTCACAGTGTGTTTCCAGTTCATGAAAGTTAATTGTAACATATTGATCACTTAAAAATTTTCGGTTGTACTCTGCTCCACCATCTCGTGTCACTTCCGGTCACAACAACAAGATGGCGATTGCCAAAATACCAAACTTGAGGCTTCAAAACGGCAGTCAACAAACCAACGGGTGACCGCACGGTGACTACGTCCACTTGTTATTTACAATCTCTAGGCTCAGCCTTAGGAAAAACCTGGATATCCAGAAGGCCCTTGGAGTAGAAAGAATCCAGTTGAGATGGTTTGGAAATGTAATTAGCATGCACCAAGACGCCTCGCTGTGGAGGTTTTCCAAGCATGTCCAACTGTGGGGAGGCCCCAGGGTAGACCCAGAGCAGGAGAAGGGATAATATATCCCACCTGGGGCTCCTTGGATCCCCCATGAAAAGCTAGAAGAAAGGTCAAGGGGCTACCTCGCTTAGCCGGCTGCCAACGCTACCCAGATTCAGACGCAAACAGATGGGATGGCATAGAAACAAAACAACATTTTAAAGGAGCAGTGTGTAATATTTAGGGGGATCTATTGGCAGAAATGGAATATAATAATCATCAGTATGTTTTCTTTAGAGTCGTTTATATATACATGTTTATACAGTAGTCCACAATGTACAAAACAAACACTGGCTCTAGAGGGGCCATTCACTTTTTCACGTTTTTTGCAACCATCATAGTTCTCCTACACCCTTGGCACACAGGAGAAGTTTCAGTTGGTTGCAATCTGAAATCTCACCGCTAGAACAGTACAAATAATCTACCAAAGACAGACGTAAACAAAAACACGACGCAGAAGAAGAAAAACAACAAGAAGAACACGGATCTTTGGGGTTTAATGGGCGAGATGGAAAGAATGAAGATAAAGATTGAGGAGAGGAAGGGCGAGCTGTCGGGAAGACGTTATTTTTAGGTATGAAAGCTGCAGTGTCTCCCAGTTGAATACACACACAAACAAATGTAAACACAGCACGTGGCGCACCATTACCCCGTCGCTGTCTTGCCACATGACAAACACAAACACAAAGCCCACAGGCCACAAAACATACAGGGATCTCAGCTGACACACACACACACACACACACACACACACACACACACACACACACACTGAGGTTTGACTACGTGCCCAGACACTCCAGTGTCATCTGTTTGCATCTGTTGAGGAGGGTGAGGCTAAAAAGAGACAATCCCACTGTGTATATATAAATATATATAGGTGCAAATGTGGGCGTGTCTGTTTGTGTACGTGTGTTTGTGTGAGGG